>SJYF01000930.1:563177-575061 GCA_006410515.1 Procapra przewalskii
CGGATAACAAGCACTTGTCTTCTCCTCCCTGAGAAGGAGCCACATGAGATAGTGCGGCTGCTGCTGCTAAGTTGATTCAGTTCTGTCTGACTCTTAGCAACCCCGTGGACTGCAGCCTACCAGGCTCCTCTGTCCATGGGATTTTCCAGGCAAGAGCACTGGATTGGGTTGCCATTGCCTTCTCCAACATGAGATGGAGCGTATCTTTTCTCCTCTTTATCTCATTACTCAGCCTACCCCATAGAGCAGACTGGTGAAAGATTGGCTTCTAGTGGCCAGTGTTAAGTAGGAACTGGAGCCACTGCATTGAAATAGCAAAGGGTCCAGTTGTTGGATCTTTTGTAGATGGCTTAAACATTCTTCTCTGTTCCTTGTCTCCCTGCAAAAAGCTCCAGATGGAAAGCTTGCTCCCTTTGGGTGTTTTCTTCATTTTTTTCCAACTTCATTGTAGGGATCCGGTTGAAGTGAGGCAGCAAGCCCCAAACCTTTCTCTAATTCTCTAATCACTAGGAAACGCTTTGCTTTGAGAGCTCCATGGTTGGCTCTTGTTAGCTCCTTAACTATTTCTAAATGTGTATGTGTGCATGACAGGCACTCAGTTGTGTCTGACTCTTCGCGATCCCACGGACTGCAGCCCATCAGGCTCCTCTGTTCATGGACTTTCCAGGCAAGAATACTGGAGTGGGTTGCCATTCTCTGCTCCAGGGGATCTTCCCAACCCAGGGACTGAACCCAGGTCTCCTGCATTGCAGCCATTGCATGGCTCTTTACCATCTGAGCCGCCAGGGAAGCCCTATTTCTTGATGTGTCTACATACAAAAGAGAAAACGCATGTCATTAGCATCTCCAAATCAACAGAAGCTCGCAGAGCAATTAAGAATCAAATTCTACAGCTGATGACTCTAGACAGCAACAGTATCTGTTCAAGTTGGCTAGAAGTTGATGTAACAATTCCAGATTAAGGAAGCCATGCAGGAATTCCAATTGCAGTGTGTTTCTCATCTAGTCTAATTAGATTTTAACGTCTTCACACCTTGTCAGTTGGTTGGAGAAAATTACACTGGGAAAGCGACGTGGGCTTCTGTCTCTAATAATTATCCTAATTTGTTTTGCTCACTTTGTGTCGTAACGTAGCACGAGGTGGAAACAGAAGCCCAGCAGGTCAGCACGTACAACTTCACTACTCAGTACATATTTGTAGCTCATAAACATGGTTCATTAGTTCCCGAAAGACAAGAAAGTTTTCTGCAGCAGACACTTCTGAAAGCAATAAAAATTATGTAATCATTCTTGAAGAACATATAACGTTTGTCGTTGGAATAAATTTTCCATGCGCATGTGCACGTGTAACAAATAGCCTGGAGTTCAAATGTTGAAAGAGCTCTTTAACCATGTAAAGCCACCTATCAATGCTTTCTTTAATTGTGATGAATTCCCTGCTCTTACCTGGGAAGGTGACATTTCATGGCAAATAAAGCTGGAAAATCACCTGGGACACCAAAAGATTTCCTGTTGTGTAACCTGTTTCCTGTAATGGCCTGTGAGTTGTGAACAAAAAGCTAACTGACAATACAGTTATTCTGAGCTTTGTTAATCAGGTCAGGAAAACCTGTACGTTTGTCTGAAAAGCCAGTTGAGTACTCAGGTTATCCTGGGCATGAACCAACTCAATGAACTAGTAGAATCCAAGTGAGTTCTATATTGCTCTGAGCCTCGAGTCCCTGGATTGCTGTGTAACGCAGGGAGGCTGAAGGGCAGAGGATGCTGACTTTAAAATGATGCACAGCATGAGAGCTGAGAGTTCAGTTTTATCTGGGGCCAATTGAGGACTGCAGCCCGGTAGACAGCATTTTGGACGGCTCTGGGAAACTCCTCCAAAGAGATGGGGGGAAAGGTCAACATATATGTGGTTTTGGTGAAGGGGGAGTTTGTACAACCAAGCATATATTTTTGCAGAAGACTTCTGCTTGTCGCAAGGAGCAGACGTCCCCATGAAAAAATTTAATGAAGTTCTAGATATGAGGAGATGCAAGAATTTGGCTCAGAAAATCAGCTCCTGAAAATACTAACTATCTGAAGACCTGTCCGGCTAGTTTTGCAGAGCATAGAGTGCCTCACTTCTGCTCTCCTTCCAGGGGGTAATGAAGGGCAGCAGCTGTGGCAGCACCCGATTTAATCCTTGCAGAGACAGTGGTGGTAGATAAGGACAAGCACGTGATGCTTTACTTAGTATTTCTCTGCTGCCCTCTCAACTTCTTTGTGACCGAGCTGCCACCAATATCCCCAGCTCCACTCACACAGACACCCCAAAATCGGCAAAGTCACACAGATAGAGCTGGAACCAACTGCTTTGCACTAGGGTCTCAACTCTTCCTCATCCCCCTTCAGGACCTGCTGTCGTCCGCTGTTGCCTTCTCAGTCGCTTGTCCCTTTTGAAGCTATTCCTGATGCATATCTTAATAAGACCCCACAAAGATGTAGGCAGCGGAAGGGAAGGGCCCTGACAGTGTAAATTGACCTCAGGCAATTCAACAGAGACCATGAAGGGCAACTCTCCAAGTGGTAAGAGCTAGCTTTTAAACCTGGGGAAAAGAGCAGCATTTTCAGACTCTGCGGCATCATCAATTGCACTTTTAGATTTGGGGAGGTCTGCCAGTATCTGTCTTGGCAGAGAGGAGCATGTATCTTTGCAGTCCCAGGTGCCCAGGTGAGGCCAGCTCTGGAACTATGGTCAATGGTAAGTTGGTGGCTTAAAAAAAAAAAAAAAGGGAAGGAAAAGAAATAAAAAGAAAAGAAAAAAAAAAAGAGGTTGTCTGTTTCTCTCTGTTGGATGTTCAGAGAGAACTGTAAATGCATAGATTTCTTCACTTGGCCCAAGATCCTATTTATAAAGTTGAAACCTGAATGGTATCCCCGAAGGGGCAGTTGAATCTAGACCACTGGCTATCTATACACACACACCCCTCCACACACACACATACAATAAAGCAAAACAAACAGATTCTGAATCGAAGGGGGGAAGATGCTTGACTTCTTCACCAATTACGCCAACTAAGCCCCCACACTAGGACTTTACTGTGAGATGGAGTAAAATAAATACTGAACTAGGAACTGAAAATTCAACGTATTCTGGTTCTGCTATTTGCCACGTAGCCTGGATGAGTCCCTTAATATCCCTACCCTCCCCCTTTATAGCATGGCGTAATACTACTTATTTACTTCCCTCAAAGAGTTGGTCTTAAAGTCAAATTAAGCAATGGATTAAAAAGTAGAGCACACAGAATATTACCACTTGTTATTTTCTTAACTTATTCAGCTTTGAATAGTTTCACTTTCTTTATCCACAATAATTTTATTTGCTTCTCTAGCCCCAGGAGATGGAGTAGGGAATGTATTCCATTATTTCCTTAGCCCTGAAATTTAGAAGACTAGCTGATAACTGCATTCAATTAAAATCAAACTTAAGGGGAAAAAGGGGAAAATCAGCTTCCAAGTGCACCATATTGACTGCTCCTCCCCCACCCCACCCCTACAGAAAAACTCTTAATGTATACTCATGTTTATTCACTAAATCAGTCCAAAACATTTCAAACTAGCCTTGTAGCTGAATTTCAAAATTGGATATGACTCAGTCTAAAGTAGATGATGGGCATACAAATAAGTATAGTTATATAACAAAAGAATGCCAAAATATTACAGGGCAGGGGGAAAAATAACTTCCTGTGAGAGTGGAAAGTGAGAGTCTTACTGTGAAGATATCACAAAGAGATATTTCACTGAATCTTAAATAATAAGTAGTCTCTTTCTCTGTGGGCAACAGAATCTTCATGTATATTCATCACTAAAATCTTCCTTTTTAGTAGTAAACTAAAGAATGAAATTATATGAGTATATACAGTAATCACCTTTCACAGTAGGGTAGATTCTTTTGAAATCAAATTAAGCACTGCCCCTATGCAAGCAATCCAATACCATAGGCAAGGCTTGCTAAATGGTCTGTTTGGATGGAAACTGTCCCACTGGTATTAAGTCCAAACATAGTCCAATGGAAAAAACTGCATAGGATACAGATGTTCCAGAATAGCTTGGGGAAGAGGGAAGGAAGGAGAGGGAGGAGGAGGGCAAAGAGAAAAGGAAAGTGGGGGGAGGGGGACAGAGAGTGTGAAGCTAAATTCTGACTTCCAGACTCCATTCTACTTAATTACTTTAAACTCCACACCAGGGGTCCCCAATCCCTAGGTCCAAGACTGGTATCTCTTGTCAGATCAATAAAGGCATTAGATTAGAAATAAAGTGCCCAATAAATGTAATGCATTTGAATCATTCCAAAACCATCCCCCCACCCTCTGGTCCATGAAAAATTGTCTTCCATGAAATTGGTCCTTTGTACTAAAAAGGTTGGGGACTCTTGTTTTACACAATTTCTCCTCTCTGTATCATTGCCTCCTTCTAAGATGGACAAGCTAATAATCAGAGTCAAGAATTTAAATATTCTTGTATCTTGAGTTATTAATAAAATATTTCAAATTAAAGTACTTCCCTGGTGGCTCAGATGATAATTCAACTGCAATGCAGGAGACCTGGATTTGATCCCTGGGTTGGGAAGATCCCCTGGAGAAGGGAATGGCAACCTACTTCAGTGTTCTTGCCTGGTAAATTCCATGGACAGAGGAGCCTGATGGGGTTGCAAAGAGTAGGACAAGACTGAGTGATTAACACTTTCACTTTTCTTTTAAGTTAAAGCACATGGCCAATTGAAATATGGCTTAGTGAGCTCTGGAGTAGATGCTGATGGACCTGGATCTTGTCCTGATGCTGGATTATTTTTTTCTGGAGGAACACTGATATGTTCTGGCGAATGGTAAGAACTCTTTTTCTGTGCTACTTTCTGAAAGAGCTCAGCGGGTCCATGGAGAGTGGGCCCCCTTTCTCTGTTTCAGCTTGTCAGTGTCCTGCAGGACTGGCCTCCACAGTGAGGTGCCAAACCTGCTCAGAGCTTGAGGATCTGTAACCTGGAAGCTCTGGGATTTCTTTGAGGGAAATGGTTTCATTCTAGCTTGGATAGAACAACATGTAAAAAGAATTTTTGGGAAAAGACATCTTTCAAATCTAATTCAAAAGAGAGATGTGGAAGCAATGGGAATGGTTATCAGTGTTGAGTTATGGTTGGGAAGACTGGGGGCACAGCTTCAAACAGAGACTTGGTAAACTTCCAATTTCTGTCTCTCCAACTCTCCCTTCTAATGGCCTGTGTCCAGTTCACTTTATGCCTTTAAAGACCTTTGAGACACCTCAGACTTGGGGAAAAATAATTCCTTACTCCTTTCTATTCTGAGGTAAATCACAATGATAGTGATTTTCAACCAAGTTTATGAATTAATAAGAAATCAAGCCCTCGGAGCCTGCAGATAACCACTGAAGCAGTGTCTCTGAGCTTAGTACCAAGTGTCTATTCTTGGAATTTTTCATAGGTGACTCTGATGTGTTTTTCTGATCAATTTTAAATGTATTGATTAATAATAGCAATGAGTCAATCTAATCATTGAACTCTACTTGTATATATCTAGATTTTCTGAAAGGAAAAGGACCTAGAGATCACTGAAAAGGTCATTAAGATTACTTCAGACCTTAGCTACATTATAGGGTTGGGGCTATTCAAGATGAAACCATACTTAACTTAGCCAAGTGAAGTGAAGTGAAGTCGCTCAGTTGTGTCCGACTCTTTGTGACCCCGTGGACTGTAGCCTACCAGGCTTCTCTGTCCATGGGATTCTCCAGACAAGAATACTGGAGTGGGTTACCATTTCCTTCTCCAGGGGATCTTCCCAACCCAGGGATCAAACCCGGGTCTCCTGCATCAGAGGCAGTCGCTTTAACCTCTGAGCCACCAGGGAAGAAAGAATAGTTTATGATAGCTTATATGCCTTGAATGCCATAAACTTAACTCTAGTATTGAATGGGGATGGTTGACAGCCATAATGAGAAAGAAAGAGTAATTAGCCACAAGGGCATCCCTTGGTCCATGGTTTAATTATTGTTTGCTTTAAAATTGGTACAGCATCCCATTTTTTAGTGTGTGTATTGTTCTTTCAAACTTGCAGTCTTTTAATTTTGAATGTCTCTGTTCTTATGCAAAGTGAGAACATTAGAGATTGCCTTGTGCCAAAGAGACATCCTTTCCAAAGTCTTAAATCACATTAACATAATCATATTTTATTTTGCAGATGACAAATGCAGCAGTTAGTGTGCTTTCTGAATCTTCTTTCATATTTTTCAGAGAGAGCTGGTTGTCACAAACATTCAGTCTCCCATTCTTCTTGGCCATAATGGCTGCTCAGCTAGCTCACTGTGGTCCAGGCACTCTTGCTTTTAGATCTGGCAGTGTGAGCGTATCACGCCACTGGAATAGGAGTGATGCTTACACTCTCCAGCCTCTGCTTTCAGTCACCAGCCACTCATATCTTCTTCCTGTGAGAGGGGACAAGCCTCCACTGCTTAGACAGCAAGAATGTCATAGGGACATGGGGAGGCAATGACTTGGAACACACGTCTGTTAGACTGTGCGCACTTGCATGCTAGGTTGAGTCATGTTAGATTCTTTGTGACCCTATGGACTATAGCTTTCCAGGCTCCTCTGTCCATGGGATTCTCCAGGCAAGAATATTGGATTGGATTGCTGTGCCCTCCTCCAGGGGATCCTCCTGACCAAGGATCAAACCCATGTCTCTTAAGTCTCCTGCATTCACAGGTGGGTTCTTTACCACTAGTGGAACCTGGGAAGCCATGTGTTAGACTGTAAAGAGCTCAATTATCCATTGAACAGGGTGGGTCTCAGTGAGATTTTTCACATGAGTGAGAAATAAACTGATGTAATTTTCCTTTTCAGAAATCAGATTGATCATATTCTTTGCAGCCAAAGATGGAGGAGCTCTTTACAGTCAGCAAAAACAAGACTGGGAGCTGACTGTGGCTCAGATCATGAACTCATTGCAAAATTCAGACTTAAACTCAGGAAAGTAGGAAAAACCACAGGACCATTCAGGTATGACCTAAATCAATTCCATTATGATTATACACTGGAAGTGACAAATAGATTCAAGGGATTAGACCTGATAGAGTGCCACTGATATACACAGTGTCCAGAACTATGGACAGAGATTCGTGACATTGTATAGCAGGCAGTGACCAAGACCATCCCCAAGAAAAAGAAATGCAAAAAGGCGTAATAGCTGTCTGAGGAGGCCTTACAAACAGCTGAGAAAAGAAGAGAAGCAAAAGGCAAAGGAGAAAAGGAAAGATATTTCCATCTGAATGCAGAGTTCCAAAGAATAGCAAGGAGAGATAACAAAGCTTTCCTCAGTGATCAATGCAAAGAAACAGAGGAAAAGCAATAGAAAGGGAAAGATTAGAGACCTCTTCAAAAAAAATTAGAGATGCCAAGGGAACATTTCATGCAAAGATGGGCTCAATAAAGGACAGAAATGGTATGGACCTAACAGAAGCAGAAGATATTAAGAAGAGGTGGCAAGAATATATAGAAGAACTATACAAAAAAGATCTTCATGACCCAGCAAACCATAATGGTGTGATCACTCACCTAGAGCCAGACATCCTGGAGTGTGAAGTCAAGTGGGCCTTAGGAAGCATCACTATGAACAAAGCTAGTGGAGGTGATGGAATTCCAGTTGAACTATTTTAAGTTCTAAAAGATGATGCTGTGAAAGTGCTGCACTCAGTATATCAGCAAATTTGGAAAACTCAGCAGTGCCACAGGTCTGGAAAAGGTCAGTTTTCATTCCAATCCCACAGAAGGGCAATGCCAAAGAATGTTCAAACTACTGCATAATTGCACTCATCTCATACGCTAGCAAAGTAATGCTCAAAATTCTCCAAGCCAGGCTTCAATAGTACACGAATCGAAAACTTCCAGATGTTCAAGCTGGATTTTTAAAAAGGCAGAGGAACCAGAGATCGATTGCCAACATCTGTTCGATCATAGAAAAAGCAAGGGAATTCCAGAAAAAATCTACTTCTGCTTTATTGATTATCTCAAAGCATTTGACTGTGTAGATCACAACAAACTGTGGAAAATTCTTCAAGAGATGGGAATACCAGACCACCTTACCTGCCTCCTGAGAAATCTGTATGTAGTTCAAGAAGGAACAGTTAGAACTAGACATGGAACAACAGATTGGTTCCAAATTGGGAAAGGATTATGTCAATGCTATATTTTGTCACCCTGCTTATTTAACTTATATGAAATGTCAGTAAGTTCAATTGCTCAGTCGTGTCCAACTATTTGCAACTCCATGGACTGCCAGGCTTTCGTGTCCATCATCAACTCCCAGAGCTTGCTCAAACTCAGGTCCATCGAGTTGGTGATGCCATCCAACCATTTCAGCCTCTGTCAATCCCCTTCTCTTCCTGCCTTCAATCCTTCCCAGCATCAGAGTCGTTTCCAATGAGATAGTTCTTCTCATCAGGTGGCCAAAGTATTAGAGTTTCAGCTTCAGCATCAGTCCCTCCAATGAATATTCAGGACTGATTTCCTTTAGTTTGGACAGGTTTGATATGCAGAGTACATCATGAGAAGCACTGGGCTGGAGGAAGCACAAACTGGAATCAAGATTGCTGGGGGAAATATCAATAACCTCAGATATTCAGATGACAGCACCCTTAAGGCAGAAAGCAAAGAGGAACTAAAAAGCCTCTTGAGGAAAGTGAAAGAGGAGAGTGAAAAAGCTGTCTTAAAACTCAACATCACTTCCTGGCAAATATATGGGGAAACAATGGAAACAGTGAAAGACTTTATTTTTGGGGGTTCCAAAATCACTGCAGATAGTGACTGCAGCCATGAAATTAAAAAATGCTGCTCCTTGGAAGAAAAGCTATGACCAACCTAGACAGCATATTAGAAAGCAGAGACAGACATTGCCAACAAAGCCTGTCTAGTCAAAGCTATGTCTTTCTAGTAGTCATGTATGGATTTGAGCGTTGGACCATAAAGAAAGCTGAGCACCAAAAAATTGATGCTTTTGAACTATGGTTTTGGAGAAGACTCTTGAAAGTCCCTCTGACTGCAAGGAGATCCAGCCAGTCAATCCTAAAGTTAATCAGTCCTGAATCTTCATTGGAAGGACTGACGGTGACGTTGAAACTCTAATACTTTGGCCACCTGATGAGAAGAACTGACTCATTTGAAAAGACCCTGATGCTAGGAAAGATTGAGGGCAAGAGGAGAAGTGGATGACAGAGGATGAGATGGTTGGATGGCATCACCAACTTGATGAGCATGAATTTGAGCAAGCTCCGGGAGTTGGTGATGGACTGGGAAGCCTGGCATGCTGAATCCATGGTGCTGCAAAGAGTCAGACATGACTGAGGGACTGAACTGACTGAATTTTTCTTTTAAACTATTCAATTATGGGTTTTCTAGTTTTAATGTGTGGGTGCAGTGGTGAAGAATCTGCCTGCCAGTACAGGAGATGCAAGAAACATGGGTTTGATCCCTGGGTGGGGAAGATACCCTGGGATAGGAAATGGTGACCTCCTCCTATTTTTGCCTGGGAAATCCCATGGGCAGAGGAGTCTGACAGGCTACAATCCATAGGGCAACAGAAGAGTCGGACACAACTGTGCCACCGAGCACACTCACCATTGTACCAACTTCTTTAAATCCCTCAGTCCTTTCAGTTCCTGCAAGCACGTCTTCAACTTCATAAGAAATGCCTAACTGATCTCTGTAAATAGGATTTAGAAAAAGGCCTGGCATGCAATGCAAAAAATGTATAAATGTTGAAACAATATGTGCAAAGATAATGTAAAAATATTTTGCTTAGGGGCATATAGTCAATTACCGCAGAGCTAAACAGAGAAAAACATCTAAACTACCTATGAAAAATTCAAACTTACATTCTTAATTATTTTTAAGATATTCTTAACTGAAACCACACTTTCTTATCCAAAGAGCTAAAAACACTGATTTTTAACCTTGTTCAGACAATTTTTTCCTCTAGGATACTGAGGAGCTTTGCTTAGAATAGCCTTTCTGTTGTTATTAATTAGTATCAGCTAGCTAGTCCTATCAGAAAATTTTCCTTGTGATGCTTTCATAATGGATACAGCATCTTGATTGGTCAAATGTATTACAATTTCAGGAAAAACAAAACGAGCTACCCCAATTACATTTTGCCATTTGCCTGACAATTTTATTATTCCTGATGCAATTCCTATCATGTTGTCTTGTGGTAAAAGCAATCTCTTCAAATTAACTTAGGGAAGATGGGTGGGGAAAAAAAAACCCCACTCATCTACTTCTAACACCTGGAGAATCAGCAGAGAAATATAATTTTGTCATCTTTCAAATTAACTCAGATTCTGGGCTTGCCGCTTCTGAAATAATCCAATGTAAAGGGGAAGTGTTTCATTCATCCATGACCATTCAGGTACATGCTCAATATTTGGAAAATCAACTTCACCTCACAGCCATGTGGCTTTTTTCTGATACCACATTATGATTTCTCTAATTTTTAGAAATCTAGTGACTTATTCATTTGGAAGCTCTCAGGAAGAACCCGTTTTCAGTTCAATAAAATCCATATCCATGAAAGTGGTCTGGGCTTGGTCTCGTTCCTGCACACACCAGGAAACCCATCATTCCCACTTAGCGCACAACAAAGGGAGGAGGGCAGGACGAAAAACTGCGAAATAGTTTTAAAAAGATCTTTTTCAAATTCTGAGGCACCTCTGTCACCATTTCTTTTCATTTTGCTTCACTGCATTCATTTGTCAGTAAGCTATAGAAACAGAACTGTGAAATGATAATTGCCAGAGAGAATTTAACAAACAACCACTATTTATTAGAACAAATCAAAGGTAATGGTTGGCTCTGGATTTTCTAACCGTAGTTTGGTTTGCTGAAAGTCTCTTATTGATACCAACTGGTCTGATGTAGATGGCGGAATCTGGACAGTTATAAAGGAAGCTGGAAGCTTCCGTGAAACTGAGACGGACTCTACAGTGAGCACATGAATTTTGGATGGTAGTGTAGGACTGGAGCTATTAACATTGAAGAGAAAAAGCACAAAACACAAGGGCAAAAAGATGGACAGTGAATGGGAAGAAAATTATTTTTAGATAAAAATTTATTTAAGGGCATATTTTGCCAATTTCACTTATAGGGAAGGTATGCCAGACTTGATATACCGTTGAATATACAATCGGATGTTTGTGTATTTCCAGGGTTATACATGAAATGGCAGCCCACTCCAGTGTTCTTGCCTGCAGAATCCCAGGGACAGCGGAGCCTGGTGGGCTGCCGTCTATGGGGTCGCACAGAGTCGGACACGACTGACGTGACCTAGCAGCAGCAGCAGCAGCAGCAGCAGGATTATACATTACTTTTTCAAAGAAGACATATGTTCTGCTTTACTAATCAGCTATGGAATTCTGATAAGATGACTTAGGTTTGGTCAATCTTTTTCATGCAGTCTTTCTTACAGCTCAGTTGAGGCATTTTTCAGATATAATAAAATTTACCAACTGGAAACAGAGCCAGTATATTTCGTATTTGCACTGAATTGTGCAGCCGCCACCACAAACTAGCTTTAAAACATTTTCAACAGGCCCCAAACAAATCCCACATGCATATAATTCCTCCCCATCTCCTTTCCACCCACTCGCCAGCAGTGCTTACCACTAATCTATTATGGATTTGCCTGCTCTAGATGTGTGGCCTTCTGTGACTGGCTTTTATCATTTAGAATTTCGTCTAATGTTTTCAAAGTTCATCCATGCAGTAACATGTATTAGTGCTTTATTAATGTTTTTAAACTTCTGAATAATATTCCTCTGCTTTGAAACACATTTTGCTGATCCATGCATT
>SJYF01000930.1:586443-602663 GCA_006410515.1 Procapra przewalskii
ACCTTTTCCAGTCCTGTGGCCACTGCTGAGTTTTCCAAATTTGTTGGCATATTGAGTGCAGCACTTTCACAGCATCATCTAACAAAGCCTTTAGGGGGAGTGTGGCTTCATTTGCTTAGTGCTGCTTTGCTGGATTTTCTTAACGTTCATGTTCTATTCACACACCTATCTGCTGCTGCCCCGGGACATTTTGTCTTGATTAGCTCACAGCTTTGTTGGTGGTGGGCATTTAGTCACTAAGTCATGTTTGACCAACCCCATGGACTGTAGCCCGCCTGGCTCCTCTGTCCGTGGGATTCTCCAGGCAAGAACACTGGAGTGGGTTGCTATTTCCTTCTCCAGGAGATCTTCCCAACCCAGAAACCGAACTCAGGTCTCCAGCACTGCAGGCACATTCTTTACTGACTGAGCTACGAGGGAAGCCCCAAGCCCTGCAGGTTCATTAAGAACTCTCAGCTCTTTTTCTAATCCTGGAGAATGTTACCATGAACATATTCATATATTTCTAATCCTCAAAAGGTAAAGAGTGCTAATATTCCCTTTTCATTGAGCAACTGCAGTAGGGCATAATTTTGAAATAAAATAGAGACTTATTGATTGATTCCTGTGTTAGGAGAACATATGTCTAGCAAACAGTATCCACTTTTTGGTTCTTAATTCATGCAAGAGATGGTCTATAACACCCTACTTTGGACAGTGGAGATAATTTCACAAAGGGTTGTTTTATGTGTTATGGGAGAGAGGTACATCTCTGAAACAGGAAGAAAATTCAGGGAGTTCCCTGGAGGTCTAGTCCTTAGGTTTCAGTGTTTTCTCTACCATGGCCTGGGCTCAGTCTCTGGTTGGAGAACTGAGATCCTGCAAGCCACTCAAGCTAGATTTTAAAAAGAGGAAGCAAATTTATTCCCCACCCACCACTGAACCTTTAATGCCTCAACAGTGACTAATCTCTCACGGGTGTGATACTGGTAGCAATTGTACTTGGCTGAAAGTAAATATATCCAAAGTAAAATGTTAAATAGCAGATTTTGTTTAATATTGAACTTCTGCTATGTTGAAGACATTGTTCTCTGCAGTGGGGATACAGCAGAAGACAAAATAGATATGCTTCCTAAAATCATGGCCTTGACAGCAATGAAAAATAAAGCAGATAATTTAAAAGATGTGTATATTGCTTTGCAATATTACCTTGCAAAGGAACCACTGGAAACAATCTATAAGAGTGTATCCAAGGAACCTGATTCAGACTGAAGGTTGAAAACGTTTTTGGGGGAAGTGACATGTGGGAATAAAATGTGAAGAAAGAGTAGGATGTAATCAAATGAAGAAGCAGAAGCAGAAGCAGAATCCAGACAGAGGTTACAAAGATCTGGATCTGATCCAGAAGGAAAAAACGGCACATTTGAGACTTGAAAAGGAGACCTGTGTGTGGAGGCACAGAGAACAAAGGAAAAGGTGTACCATGGTGAGGTTGAGAGACAGGTGTGTGCTCTATCATTGTCTTAGGCCAGAGTTAGTATTTTGTATTTATCATAAATGAAATGAGCGTCTGCTTAAGGGTCTTAAGCCTAAGGATGATGTCATTATAGCTACATTTGGGTAAAAATCATTAAAGTTGAAATGTGGAAAATAAGTTTGATTAGTAAGACTGGTTCTTTTTCGTTTTGTGGCCGCCTGTGCAGTGTGTGGGATCTTAGTTCTCCAACCGGTTATCGAACCTGTGCTCCTTGCAACAGAAGTGTGGAGTCTTAACCACTGGGCCACCAGGGAAGTCTGAGAGTGGCTCTTGAAAAGACCAAGTAGAGAGAGTATGTTTTTCCAAAGATATGTATGAAGATCAATAGAAGCTGATGAGTATTTGAAAATATGGCATATGGTAAAGAGATAGAATAAGAGAGCTCATTTAACTTATATGCAGAGTACATCATGCGAAATGCTGGGCTGGATGAAGCACACGCTGGAATTAAGATTGCCGGGAGAAATATCAATAAACTCATATGTGAAGATGGCAACACCCTTATGGCAGAAAGCGATGAGGAACTGAAGAGCCTCTTGATGAAAGTGAAAGAGGAGAGTGAAAAAGCTGGCTTGAAATTCAACATTCAAAAAACTAAGATCATGGCATCTGGACCCATCACTTCATGGCAAATAGATGGGGAAACAATGGAAACAGTGACGTTTATTTTTTGGGGCTCCAAAATCACTGCAGATGGTGACTGCAGCCATGAAATTAAAAGACGCTTGGTCCTTGAAAGAAAAGTTATGAACAAACTAGACAGCATATTAAAAGGCAGAGACATTACTTTGCCAACAAACGTCCATCTAGTCAAAGCTATGGTTTTCCCAGTAGTCATGCATGGATGTGAGAGTTGGACTATAAAGAAAACTGACCACTGAAGAACTGATGTTTTTGAACTGTGGTGTTGGAGAAGACTCTCGAGAGTCCCTTGGACTGCAAGGAGATCAAACCAGTTGATCCTAAAGGAAACCAGTCCTGAATATTCATTAGAAGAACTGATGCTGAAGCTGAAACTCCAGTGATTTGGCCACCTGATGGGAATAACTGAATCACTGGAAAAGACCCTGATGCTCGGAAAGATTGAAGGCAGGAGGAGAAAAGGATGACAGAGGCTGAGATGATTGGATGGCATTAGCAACTTGATGGACATGAGTTTGAGTAAACTCCAGGAGTTGGTGATAGACAGGGAGGCATGGTGTGCTCCAGTCCTTGAGGTTGCAAAGAATGGGACATGACTGAGTGACTGAACTGAACTGAACTGAAAGAGATAGAGATACTGAAAACTGCTATAAGAAGTTTAATGAAATGGTGACCAAGTCCATTTAAAATTAGTTTAATGCAGGATTGAGTATTGAGGTAGTGAGAAAAGGAGAGAAAAAGTTAAATGACTGTAAGATTTCTGTCTTGAACAGTAAAACCAATGGTGACCCCATTCTCTGAGACAGAGAGTGCTGGACAGGAATTAGACTTGAAAGGAAAGATCTCTCTTGGCTGTGTCATCTTTGCAACATTTGAATGGAAATATTAAGTAAGTTATTGAATATATGTTTGTGGAAATAGAAAGATTCCCACTGGTGATGCAAATTTGAATCATCAGACTGTAAGTGGTAATGAAAGCCATGAACATGGTTAGAAGGCCCTGAAAAGATGCGTAATGTGTGCATGAGCACAAGCAAAAACCCCTCATCACTAAGTGTGTTAGTTTGAGCTTACTAAAGACCAGAGAAAGACGACAGGTAGAAAAGCATTAGCTCTCGTAGGGAAGCATCCATATTAAAACCCTGAAGGAACCCGAACTTCCCTGGTGGTCCACTGGTTAATACTTGACCCCTTACAGGGGACATAAGTTAGATCCCCAGTTGGTGAGTTTCTACGTGTCATGCAGAGCAGCCAAAAATAAACAAAATGCACTTGAAGAAACAAAAGCCCAAAACTAAACCAAAACCCTCTTTGAGCTTTTTTAGGCACATTTTAAGATACTTGAAAGATTTCTATATGACTATAGACCTGGTGGCTCAGACTGTGAAGCGTCTGCCTGGAACGTGGGAGATGCAGGTTTGACCCCTGGGTCAGGAAGATCCCCTGGAGAAGGAAACGGCACCCCACTCCAGTATTCTTGCCTGGAGAATCCCATGGACAGAGGAGCCTGGTGGGCTACAGTCCATGGGGTCTCGAAGAGTTGGACACGACCGAGTGGCTAGCACTTTCGCTTTCACAGACCTGACGTATGGTGATGCTTGTAAACGTACCATGGGCATTTGTTAAAGAGTTACTTCTGTAGTATTCAAAATATTAGCATAAGATTTATGTGTATATTAAATTAACATGAGAAATAATATAGTTAGATCAGTTATATTGTTATTTACTGTATTTTGTTTATTGTATTTTACCTATACAATCAGTCAAAATGAACAAAGACTTTAAACTCTGCCCTGAATAATCCATTTCTTATCTATCTTCATAAGCTTCTAGCTGATTCATTTATGTTAGTTGGCACGTAAATATTTTTGACATTTATACTACTATTTTTGATTATTTCTATTATTTATTTAATGTTTTATCCTTTAGTGCTTTTTTCACTGACATTTACTATATTAATGTTAACTTTGTGATCCCACTTGTTCTATTTATTTTTCCGGTCCTTTTGGTTTTAATCTTTTATCTCCTTCTTAATTTCATGTGTTGATTAGATAATACAATCTCACGGTACAAAATTCAAAGGGAACAGAACAATGCACAGTGAAAAGTAAGCCTCCCCTGCCTCTGCCCCAAGCATGCATCACCTTTTCCAGGAGGCAGACACTTTAACAGCTTTTAGCAAATTCTTCCAGAGATCTCTAAGTATATAGGAAAATGGATTATACATATAATTTTCACAGAAATGTTAGCAAAACACACACTGTTCTTTACCTGGCCCATCACCTATCATGACTATTTCACCCACATGAAGTCCACGTTGTTAACAACTACGTCTGCGTCCCGTAGTTTTTTAACCAGGCCCCTGTTATGAATATGTATACTTTGTATCTAGCATATAATTAGACTTTGATTCTTGGCTGTAGAAATCAAACAAGGCTTATAGTTGGAGTTCTGTTGCAGCCTCAAAGTAACAGAAATCTCTGGCTTTCAAGATAAAATGTAGTATCTCACCTATTTGGAAACCTAGATGTAATCAGTGGCTCCATTATGTCACCAAGCACCCATGATTTTTCCATCTCCCGATAATTCTATCTCAGCAGTGACTTCATCTTAAATCTTGTTCTCCTAATAGTTTCAAGATGGCCTGTAGCAGAGCCTGTAACTTCTTTCATTCAATGGATCAGAGACAACTTAGATCTTGTGTGCCTATAGGGACCAAGCCTGGAAGGAATTCTATGCAGCAATTAAATTATTCAGGATTATCTTCAGGAGTCGGGGGAATAAGGTGAATATCAAAATGTTTGGGTTCTGTCAGAAAAGATATGATGAATGAATATTAGAAATGCAGCCAAATGTCCACTATATTTTTCAACTTGAAAGACTTTGGCTTTAAGGGGTTTCCTTAGTGGTCCAATGGCTAAGACTCTTCCCTCCCAATGCAGAGGCCCCAGGTTCAAGCCCTGGTCAAGGAACTAGACCCCACATGTTGCAACTGAAAAAGAAAAAGACTTTGGCTTTAAATAGAAACATATTTACGTTTACATTAACTCTGTTTTCTTGTCAATACTAATGCATTTTGTTCCAATCTCACTTTTTGTTTTTGTGCTTTTCTTAGTATTCTATCTATTTTATGAGCCATATTATAATCAATATTTTATACATCTTAATACTACTTCATTATTAGTTTATCAATAAAAATTAATCTATGCATTTCTAGTTATCAATAGCAATAATGAAACTAGCACTTCTTTATATAAATGTTATATAAAGAATCATTATACAAAAATTAGCATACTTTTACTTTCCATGAACCTTCCAATTTTTTCCCATAAATTTGTTACTTTATGGGAAAATAGTAATAAACTTTATTACTATTGTTGTTAATGTGTATTTCATATATTCTAGTTAAGGAATTATGTTTGCCTTCCATATTGCTGCAAAATTTAAATATATATACATAAGAAATACATATACATATTCAATACTATGTCTAACTATTTGTGATTCTCACCAAGGTCCTTTTATGTCATGAATTTCTTATTTACGAGTTTTGAAGTTTGACTGATGACTTGTTCAATAAGAGTATATCTGAAATTTTTGTTTTTCTGGAAGGATAACTGGCAAAGCAAGGCAACAGTATGTCAATTTGGCTAGCCTTTTTTTTCTCCCTGGTGTAAACTGAAGGCAATGAGATGCATTTGCCTGGGCTCTTGAATCATTCACCAAAGATGCAAAAAAGCCAGGACTGTGAGAAGTACTTTGTGGCGATAAAGAAAATAGTAAACCCCTCTTTCAGGAAGCCTCAGAAGGAACAGAGCTGACCCCGGCCTTTGGTGCCCTACAGCTGCTGATAGACACGCTACAAAGTGCCATGTCCAGTTGTACAAAGTTTCCTGTTTTTCTTAATCCCAGTTCTTCAGTAGTCCCAGTGATTCCATGAGTGGTCTATTATCCTAATTTTACGTTTTGCTTAAATCATTCAGAGTTGGTTTCTGATGTTTAAAACCAAGCTGCTCCCTGGACTGATGGGGTTAAGCATCCAATGTTTGGTTGTTTCTGTTTGCTTTAGCCTCCCAGTAAAGCAGAGTTTTCATGTGCTGTTCCTCAGCATAAGGAAATAAATCTCTAGCAAGCACTCTTCCCAATGTTCTGAGAGCCAATCCTTGCCCCTGGCCAGAGCCTTGTTAAATCAAAAGGTTTAAGGGTGATTTTCTCGAGAGCTGCTCTACATGTTTCCTACTGACAATTATTTTTATTCAGAGAGGTTGGTGGAAGTCACCCTTTCTCGAACAACCTCAATTTCTTCTCATCAGCACTCTATCTAGAGATTTCTCAAAGATGCTGACTTGTCAGTTACCGGTTACCAACGCTAATGTCAGATATTGTTGCTCGCTATGCTTTCTACTCCATTGACTGTTTGATGGGTGACCCATAAGAGGGCAGTATACCTTACTATATGATCACATGTTACTGCTTAACCATGTAGGTGTGTTGCATAAAGTAGCCATTAGAATAATGTATGTTTAAACTGTATCAATACCAGGCTAAGACAGCTTGTAAATTGCTTTAGATCTTGCCTGACTTTCTGACCACCGACTCATCTTGCCTTTTGTACTTGATGAAAAATGTGTAAGAGTGATGCACATATTGAAATAGATCTTGGATTCTGGTTTTAATCCTTACATTTCAAGATAGAACACATTAAAACCCCTGAGAGTCTGAATGATCACCTCCTAGGGTTTGACAACTATAACTAATGAATATTTTATGATTAGCATAATGCTTTCTTCTTTGCCCAAAACTTTGCCTTCATTCTGACCTCAAGACATCAGTCAACCCAAAGATTTACCCTACTCCTGATACTCCAGTCTAAGAACTTTTTGAGCTTACCCAGTAAGCAGTGAAATTCATGTGCTCATTTGCCCTAACAATTTAGAATTGTCTGTGTGCAATTCTCTCTTGCTACAAGCTCATATGACTCCTTTTATTTATATCATAACAGGTCTCTTTTCCTACGGCTAAAGCTTTCCATATGCTAAACACATATACACAATATTTGAGGGAGAGAAAAAAGTCTCTCCATTACCCGAGATCATTTCCATTAATTCAGGATTTAAATTCCCATTTTAACACAAGCTCAGTGCCCCCTTTTTTAAACAAATGATTTTGTCAATTTGCTTAAGCCATTGACTTACTAATAAACAGAACTAAGCTCTTGGAATTACCCTCTTTGATTCCTTACTGACCTTCTTTCTGTCACTGGTTTAAAATCTCATTACTAATAAACACAAAGTTTTCTACTTTTATAGCAAAAATTAATAAATTCCAGGAGTTTTGCTTGTGTATCAGCCTAAGAGCGAACGGAAGCAAAGGCAAGGATAAAAATTAAGGAGGAAATTCAAAAGTGAATATTTCTGCAGTCCTAGATGCAAGCATTTTCTTAAATTTTGACAGATTGGTTTCATAGCTTGGTAATTCAGGTGGCATACGTATGAAAATGCCAAGAAATTTCCTCTCAAAGATTTTTTTCCTCACAAATCCTGTCAATTAAAAAATTCTTATAAATGATTTAGTTCTACATTTTCTAAAATAAAATGATATTCTTAGCCAATGTTTTTCTTATCTTCCTTACCCCATGGCGCACATTTCCCCTAAGCAGTTTACATTATTCCTCAGAATGTGATTTAGGGAATTTGTTATTGCCTAGTCTCTTCTTTGGAGCCCCCCAAAATAAAGTCTGACACTGTTTCCACTGTTTCCCCGTCTATTTCCCATGAAGTGATGGGACCAGATGCCATGATCTTCGTTTTCTGAATGTTGAGCTTTAAGCCAACTTTTTCACTCGCCAATTTCACTATCATCAAGAGGCTTTTTAGTTCCTCTTCAACTTTCTGCCAAAAGGGTGGTGTCATCTGCATATCTGAGGTTAGTGATATTTCTCCCTGCAATCTTGATTCCAGCTTGTGCTTCTTCCAGCCCAGCATTTCTCATGATGTACTCTGCATAGAAGTTAAATAAGCAGGGTGACAATATACAGCCTTGACGGACTCCTTTTCCTATTGGAACCAGTCTGTTTTTCCATGTCCAGTTCTAACTGTTGTTTCTTGACCTGCATATAGGTTTCTCAAGAGGCAGACCAGGTGGTCTGGTATGCCATCTCTTTCAGAATTTTTCACAGTTTATTGTGATCCACACAGTCAAAGGCTTTGGCATAGTCAATAAAGCAGAAATAGATGTTTTTCTAGAACTCTCTTGCTTTTTCCATGATCCTGTGGATGTTGACAATTTGATCTCTGGTTCCTCTGTCTTTTCTAAAACCAGCTTGAACATCTGGAAGTTCACGGTTCACGTATTGCTGAAGCCTGGCTTGGAGAATTTTGAGCATTACTTTACTAGCATGTGAGATGAGTGCAATTGTGCGGTAGTCTGAGCATTCTTATTGCCTTTCTTTGAGACTGGAATGAAAACTGACCTTTTCCAGTCCTGTGGCCACTGCTGAGTTTTCCAAATTTGCTGGCATATTGAGTGCAACACTTTCACAGCATCATCTTTCAGGATTTGAAACAGCTCAACTGGGATGCCATCACCTCCATTAGCTTTGTTTGTAGTGATGCTTTCTAAGGCCCACTTGACTTCACATTCCAGAATGTCTGGCTCTAGATAAGTGATCACACCATCATTATTATCTTGGTCATGAAGATCTTTTTTGTACAGTTCTGTGTATTCTTGCCACCTCTTCTTAATATCTTCTGCTTCTGTTAGGTCCATACCATTTCTGTCCTTTATCGAGTCCATCTTTGCATGAAATGTTCCCTTGGTATATCACTGCTGATGGTGACTGCAGCCATGAAATTAAAAGACGCTTACTCCTTGGAAGAAAAGTTATGACCAACCTAGATAGCATGTTGAAAAGCAGAGACATTACTTTGCCAACTAAGGTCCATCTAGTCAAGGCTATGGTTTTTCCTGTGGTCATGTATGGATGTGAGAGTTGGACTGTGAAGAAAGCCGAGTGCTGAAGAATTGATGCTTTTGTATTGTGGTGTTGGAGAAGACTCTTGAGAGTCCCTTAGACTGCAAGGAGATCCAACCAGTCCATTCTGAAGGAGATCAGCCCTGGGATTTCTTTGGAAAGAATGATGCTAAAGCTGAAACTCCAGTACTCTGGCCACCGCATGAGAAGAGTTGACTCATTGGAAAAGATTCTTATGCTGGGAAGGATTGGGGGCAGGAAGAGACGGGGACAACAGAGGATGAGATGGCTGGATGGCATCACTGACTTGATGGACGTGAGTCTAGTGAACTCCGGGAGTTGGTGACGGACAGGGAGGCCTGGCGTGCTGCGATTCATGGGGTCGCAAAAGTCGGACATGACTGAGCGAGTGAACTGAACTGAGTCTCGTTTTTGAGGAGGGCATGGCAACCCTCTCCAGTATTCTTGCCTGGAGAATCACGTGTACAGAGGAGCCTTGCAAGCTATAGTCCATAGGGTTACAAAGAGTCAGATACTACTGAAGCAATTTAGCATTCAATGCACACAGTCTCTTATTTATGAGAACAGATAATTTGTAAGACAATCTTAAAATACTAAAATGATTAAATAAATGATCTTAAATTAGTGGCTTCTATCAATTCTCTTGCCTGAGACTCCCTTTGAGACATATCTGTCCTAGGACAAGGTCATCACTATCGTCGGGTCCTCTGGTTATCATTGATAACTGGGATAATGCTCCATCTGCTCTCTGCAGACAGGAGCATGTGGAAATCAAGTATTTTCCCCAAGAGAGATTTTCAGTGATGAAAATCAGTATAGAAAAGCTACCATCATCGGCAAGTTGTGGCAACAGTGTCACATCAGCTCCTCCAGGGTCCCAAAGCCCCTATCTGACCCCATCTTTATTTGGATCCCACCCGTTTAGGGCTTTAAGTGAAAATGTTAGCTGCTCAGTCGTGTCTGACTCTGCGATCCATGGACTGTAGCCCCCAAGCTCCTCTGTCCATGGGATTCTCCAGGCAAGAATACTAGACTGGGTTGTCATTTCCTTCTCCAGGGGATCTTTCAGACCCAGGGATCAAACCAGGGTCTCTTGTACTGCAGGCAGATTCCTTATCATCTGAACCACCAGGCAAGTCCAGGGCTCTAATGAAGGAGCCTCCTTCCTCCTCTGCCTGAGTATCAGTCATTACAGGTCAGCAGTGTTGAATTTTACCTCACCTCCGGGAAAACAGCAAAGATTCAGAACCCCCCTCACCCTTTATCATGTTCCTGAGAAGACTTATTGCCAACAATCATTGCCCCCTCATGATTTATTTAAGAGTTGGGGCTGTCCTCTATTTACCTGTGACAAGGTCATACTCCAAAGTCCTTTTATTCTTGGCTTCACAGTGATGAGAGGAACTGCTTATTCCCACTGATCAATAAGAACAAAATGCTTATACATCAAATGCTGACTAAGGGCCTCTCCTTCTGGGGGAGAGGTGGTGGTCCAGTGGCTAAGACTTCACGCTCCTGATGCAGGGGGCCCGGCTTCAATATCTGATCAGGGAAGCAGGTCTCAACTGCTGCAACTAAGAGTTGGCATGCCACAGCTGAGCCCTGACACAGACAGAAATAGGAAGAAATGTATTTTTTAAAGGTCTTTCCTCCCATGGCCCTGAAATTTGACTTACCTCAGCACACAGCCCCATTTTAAAACCCCTCCCAGGAAATAAGCTGGCTTCAAGATGAAGCCTGCTCTCGTCTACTATTCCAACACACCACCCTTTCATTCCATTCTTTCTAGCCTTCTTTATGCCTTTCTCTAAATGAAAGCCTTTTTTGCCTAGTTCTTGAGATGCTTGTAGATATGATTCATAGCTTTCTTTTTCCCTGATCCCTCTCTCCTTTTGCCCTCTCCCCACCACCCCCCTCTTCCAATAATATTTCTGAATAAAGTGTCTCCTTACCAAGTCTGTTGGAAAAAGAAACGGCAACCCACTCCAGTATTCTTGCCTGGAGAATTCCATGGACAAAGGAGCCTGGTGGGCAACAGTCCATGGGGTCGCAAAGAATCAGACACAACTGAGCGACTTACACACACACACCAAGTCTGTATATTTTAAAAATCTGTCAACTT
The DNA here is from genome assembly GCA_006410515.1 of Procapra przewalskii. NCBI lineage: Eukaryota > Metazoa > Chordata > Mammalia > Artiodactyla > Bovidae > Procapra > Procapra przewalskii. Next base: position 597,718 of record SJYF01000930.1, read on the forward strand.
ATACTGTAAAATTCCTCTTTCAGTTCAGTTCAGTACAATCTCTCAGTCGTGTCCAACTCTTTGCAACCCCATGGACTGTACAGTCCAAGGAATTCTCCAGGCCAGAATCCTGGAGAGGGTAGCCTTTCCCTTCTCCTAGGGATCTTCCCAACCCAGGGACTGAACCCAGGTTTCCTGCATTGTAGGCATATTCTTTACCAGCCGAGCCACCAAGGAAGCCCCCCCCCCCAAATTCCTCTTTAATATGAACTAAAATTGAATGGAACTTTCTCTGCCCTTCTGGTCTCCATACTTCAGCAGAGGTATCCAAAATGGAGATGTTGGACCAGTTAGGGAAAAGGTGGAAACCCCAGCTTAGAAGCCAGGATGTCGATGCTGAGTCTGAACACTTCCAGTTTTCTCCTGTTCTACTTGTCACGGAAGCAGGCAACGAAGTGTGCCTCAGCTGACCCGGACAGCCCTTAAATCCCTGTTAAAATCCTGGAAGTCAATCTCCAGCCAGTCACAGGACCCAGAATCGGCTCCATCGATTTTTTTAAATGGAGCAGACAGCAGCCCCCGGATGGCACCAAATGCTACCTGGACAGGGAGAGACTGATGAGGAACGGACCCTTCTTGGCTACTGTAGCTTTGTAGCTGAACTGGCTCACATGTTCATTTCATTAACTTTTCAATGATGCCCACCTGCCTTTTAACCCTTGAACTCCATTCATCACATTATGGTTCTAATAAATTATATTATGTACATTTTTAATGGGAAATTAAAATCAACATTGGGGAATCTATTCTCAAGAAGCTGATATTAGTTGGGGATCAAGTTATAAACTCAGAAAAAGACATGTGAAAAAAAAAGAACAAGGGGTCGTCTGATTGAAATTCAGCTAAGACAGTGTTTGAAATGTTGATAGGTAGAAGCTGTAGAAGAAGGGAAAAAAAAACAGGGTATTTAAAGTGGGGTGCAATGCTTTTTTCTCTAGAAGTAGAGCCCAGTACTCCTTTGGGAATCCCTTTCTTTTTGGAAAATCATTTGGGTACTTTTAGTAATGCAAATGTGATGCAAAGTAGTTGCAGAGACCTACGCTTGAGAAATCCAGGCTCAAAGAAGCTAAATTTCTGTAAAGAATAACAATCTGAAGGGTCACCTTTGTTGCAGCTGAAGTTATATATTCAGATGAGCTGTTTCACGGAAACATTTCTCAAACTTTTAACAGACCCTTTCTCAGAAGTATATTTTATATTTTACTCGTGACCCAATACACAAATACACACCTGTTTAAGAAAACAGTTTCACTTATCAAACACAAGCGCTTCACCATTTCTATTCTTTTAAATGCCTACAGTGATACATTATATGAACGTCAAGAATTCCCCTGGGTTGTGAAGGGCATCAGAATATACCACCCTAAAATCTGCTGCTTGCCAAAGGATTCTCTTGGCAAAGAATTACTTGCATAAAGATTATGTGAGCTGAAGGCTGTTAAGGCAAACACAGGAGGAGGCTCAGTCTTAAGCTTTCTGCCTAAAATCAGGGCATAAGTTTCCCTTTTGTAAAAGAAACTTGGAAATTTCCATTTGCAAACATGTCCTCTTGTCTCCTTTGTCACCAGAAACAATTCATCAACTGAGAGTGCATAGTCACCCTCACTAAGCAACACTTTTACTTTCTATTTCCTAGTCCCTTGCTTGTCTTCCCTGGTGGCACAGACGCAGGAGACCCAGGTTTGACCCCTGGTTGGGAAGATCCTCTGGAGGAGGGAATGGCAACCTACTCCAGTATTCTTGCCTGGAGAATCCCATGGACAGAGGAGCCTGGAGGGCTACAGTCCATGGAGTTGCAAAAAATCAGACAGACTGAGTGACCACACTTTCACTTTCAGTCCTTTGCTCAGAGTTTACCCTTGATCTAGTCTCTTGTCCCCATTTTATCACCCTTTGTTAAAATTATTCATATATGTGCGTATATATATGTAACTGCTTCTTTAGGGTTTTCACTTCCTTTCTGTGACAAGTCCTGTACAATAGGAAATAAATCACTTCTCCCAGTAATATGTCTTTTGTCAGTTTAATTCACAGGCCATCTGACAAAACCCAACAGGGTAAAGATTTTTTATCTCCCCCTGTGGTTGCAATCTATAATCCAAGACAAACAAACAATCTTGCCTTAGAGAAAATGTGTAATTTCCAAGTATAGATTTAGAGTACAACCTACTTCTCATCCTGGTGGATACGTGCATGATCTTGCTCAAGCAGGGCTTTGTTTTGTGGCTGTTGTTGTTTTGAGGCCTAGAAATGATTGCGAGACTGCAGCAAGGGCAGGCAGGCAAAGTCTTTGCCTCACGCTGCTTGGCATAGCATAAAGTCCCCAGAAAGTGGATGCTTACCTGAATTCATGACATTCAGCTTAAAATGTACCGCTGGTGTCACTATAACTAATCCAGAACACACAAATGATTAGCCTTTGCCGATTATACCCCTCTGGGATGAGTCGGAAATCCTGCCAACGTGGGAGCTGCAGTGAAGGCGTAGATTCCAGAACAGAAACCACGACCAGAAGTCGGGCGGTGACCCCGTGAGTGTAGGGAAGTCACGGGGGCTTCATAGAGAGTCGGAGCAAACAGCGCCTGCGCAGAGAGGCGCAGCTATAACACAGGCATCCGTGAGAATGAATCTGGACCTGTGGTCTCGGCCATTCCCAGAAGCATTTTTAATTTCTTTTTGCTGCACTCCCCTTCTCCTATACCTGACATTTCCATAAAGTCTTGACAGAACTCGCAGCCTGGTCTTACTTATGCACAGACATTCTCGTCCGAGGCTGCTGCTTGCCGGGGACTGAGCGAGAGAGCCTGGAACGGCAGCTGTCAGGCGAGACTGCAGAGACCGTGGCAGTTCCTGATCCCACAAAGGCTGGAGGTGCCCAGGGGGGCGGCCAAGCAACGAGGGCCAGGCCACTGATTGCACAGCCAGTCCCGGAGTTGGTGAGAAGCCAAAAAGAGGCCCTGGGGCCTTGTTCCTCAGCACCAAGGGAACGAGGAGGTATAATAGGGCAGCGGGTTTCTGTACTCAGAAACAGGGTACTTGAATCGCTGTAACTTATGCAGAGAAAAAATTAATGTTACCTTCGTAGTAGCGAGTAGTGCGTGTGATCGGTTGTGTCACCGTATTTACATCTATAAGCCTATGGAAAATCCTGGACTCTTTTCTCTCTTCCCAGTGCCGCATGCATACTGCGCCAGTTCCTCTTGGGCTTAGAGAGACAAAGGTGGAAAAATTTGCCTTCTTCCCTCTGGGATCTTTGACGGGTCTAATAATTAAACTGACACAAGACAGATGAACAGGAGAAAACCAAATTTGATTTTGTACAAATGGAGTCCCATCAGAATGTAAGACCCAAGGGCAAGTCAGGCGATTTGAGACTTATCATCCATCTCACCGAATGGGATGAGCATTGGGCTTCCAAAGGCAGTAGGGTGGGACTTCCCACAGCTGAAGATCCTGAATGCCGCAGCACAGATGGAAGATTCCTTGGTGCAGCAACCGAAACTCAGCACAGCAAATAAATGAATAAAAATAAATATTTAAAGAAAGGAGCAAGAGGGTGATTGATAGGAAGATGAGAAGAACAGATATTTGGTATGTAGAAGTTTACCTTTCCATGCAGGTAATTCTTTCACATTAAAAAAAAAAAAAAGTAAAAGAAAAGCCAACCAAAAAACTTAAACAAACCCAAAAGGGCAGCAGCAACAACAACGACCAAAAAAATGCTGTGTCTAGTAATAATTCTTGTCTGGTACTCCTGTACCCCCTACCTACATTTTCATAGGTATTAAGGAAGAGATAAAAGTTCTTCCTGAGTTTGCTGAATCTAAATTGCCTTCAGCTCAAATAATCCATGTGTCAAAGGGGCATACTTGGGGGTAGACTATTCTGTTCCTCTCAGAAGAAAATGACAGGGAGAGCTGCATCTCATAATTTGGAAGCAAACCACAGCAGTGTCCTTTGATGGGAACTCGAACCAGAAGCTTCTCCAGTGGACCTGTGCTGCAGAGTTCTAGAGACACAGTCATGTGATGGAAGATGTGCTTGCAGGCGTTTACCGGATGCGGGCTTCGAAGACTCTTCAGGACACTGAGTATCATCACTACTGCCATCAGCTCCAGCTCAGTGCCACCAGCCAAAAATAGCAGCACACTGATGCAGACCCTCCCTGTATTAGTCTCAGATATGCAGCTTTGAAACTCGCCTCGAATCCCGCATACGTAACTTTTCAATTTAAGCATTTGCAGTCTCAGTTCACAATTGGTTACTAATTGAGCACAGGGGAAAAAATTTCTACTAAACCTCCTAAATACCAAGTAAAGGGGAGAATACCAAGAGAGGTACCAAAGATTTTTCAAACTCTCCCTTCTATTAATATTAATATTAATATTAATGTGGTCTAGATCATTTGGACTAACTTACCCACTGAGGGAAAAAAAAAAGACTATGAGTTGAAAACTTTTTTTTTTTTTGTCTCAAAATTATTGAAGATGCGGCAGGTAGAAGGGAATGTCAAGATATAATCAAAGGGAAGGAATCTTGAGAAGCAGGAAGAATTTTTTTTCCCCCCTATGGAAGCATTTGTCTACAAAGCACATTTGAGCTTTCTGTTAGCTGATCTTACAACTCTTGGGAAGGAAACCAAAGCCCAGGAAGTCTAGTTACAGACTTTAAGAGGTGACCTTCATGTATACTGCTGGAGCCACAAAGAACCATCCTCTCAAATTAAGAATAGGCTAAAAATCAACCCACCTTCACCATTAAACTCCATCGTATTTTAGGAAAATTGCCTTTATCCCAAGTAAGGGATAGAGAATATGGCCCCTGAAGGTGTAAACAGATGCTGATTCTATAGATTTGAGATCAAAATCATCTTACCTGAGTAACCAAAACAAAACAAAATTAAAAAA
>SJYF01000930.1:602838-634885 GCA_006410515.1 Procapra przewalskii
AACAAATATATAAACCGATCTACAAACATTTCCAGTAGTATTATCAGATATAGCTTATCTGATCAAAATATTGATTTTAAAAAATAGATTATGCTATGAAAATAAAGGTGAATTGCAATGCTTATCAAAAAGAGGAATCTCTAAAAGTGATCTAGCATTTTAGAAAGTGTCAAATAGAATTCTGGAAATGGTGATTTGATTACAATTTTGAAGTATAATAACTTAGTAGATGGATTTAAGAGCAAATAGGACACAATTAAGAATGCATAGTGACTTGGCAAATAAGTCAGAAGAAAGCCTAGTAGAGCAATGAAAAGTCGTCTATACACAAGAGACAAGAGATATGAAAGATAAAATGAGAAAATATAATTTGTATTTAATTGGATTTCCTGAAGGAAAGGAGAGAAAAGGGCAGATGCAAGGTGAAATGGTGACTGAGAAATTGCCAAACATGACAAAACGCATTCAAGAATTCCAGTGATGGGACTTGCCTGGTGGCCCAGTGGTTAAGGCTTGCCTTCCAATGCATGGGATTAGGGTTCCATCCCTGGTCAGGGAGCTAGGATCCCACATGACTTGTGGCAAAAAAAAGAAAAAAAACACACATAAAACAGAAGCAACACTGTAGCAAATTCAATAAAGACTTAAAAAAAAAAAAGAATTCCAGTGAGTGTCTAGAAGCAATTATCTTTAAAAATGTTCACATCTAAAGACATTACAATCAAAGTTCAGAACTCTAAAGACAAAGAGAAAATCTTAAGCAGAGCCAAAGAAATCAGAGATCATCTTCAAAAGAGAACAGTGAAATTTATCACCAACTTCTCAACAACAATAGTGGAAATTAGGAGATAATGCAATGATAATTTCCATTTGCTGAAAGAAAATTGCTGCTAATCTGAAAAATCTATGCCCAGAGAATCAACCAACTCAAAAGTTAATTTTATTTTAAATACTATTAATATTACATTTTTTGAGATTGATCATTGAAAATAGAAGCATCAGGCATAGGAGATGCTCATGGACCAGAAACAAGTAAACTACGGCCTACACACTTGATGTTTATTTCTGCAAATAAAGATTTATTAGGGGTTTCCCTGGTTACCCAATGGTTAAGACTTTGCCTTCCAATGCAGGGGCTGTGGGTTTGATCCCTTGTCAGGGAGCTAGGATCCCACATGCCTCTTGGCCATAAAATCAAACCATAAAACAGAAGCAATATTGTAACAAATTCAACAAAGACTTAAAAAAAAAAAAGGTCCCCTTCCAAAAAAAAAAAAAAAGTCTTTAAGAAAAGATTTACTAGAACACAACCATGCCCATTCATTTACATAGTGTCTATACTGCTTTCACAATACTGTGGCAGATTTAGGAGAGCCGTGACAGAGATCACACTGCCCTCAAGCCTAAATATTTAATAGTGTTCGCTTTAAGAAAAATGAGCAAACTTAATGCATTTCAATGAATCTTGCAAATAAAATGTTGTACCAAAAAAGCAAGACCCAAAACAACACATATGACCCCAACTCCATTAAGCAAATTTCAAAAGTAGACCAAGCCATACATATAATATTGTGCAAAGCTGCATATGTTGCTGTTAAAAATATGAAGAAAATAACTTTCACAAAAGTCAGAAGAGTTCTTGTCCCTGGTGTGAGGAAGCTTATTACAATTGGGGAAGGACTCATGGGCTGTATGTGTGAAAAAAGCATGTTTTAGAGATAATGATGGTCTATTTCTTGAGTGGTGCCTAAAGATATCTATGCTTTATGATTCTTTATTAAACTGCACATATATGTTTTCTGCATAATTATGGACTGAATTTTGTTGTCTCCAAGTTCATACATTTTCCCTGGTTGCAGCCAATGAGCACTTACTCTCTAGCTGCAGTACACAGGGTTCTTACTGAAGTGGCTTCTCTTGTAGCAGAGCACGGGCTTTAGGGCATGCTCGTGGACTCAGCAGCTGTGACCCGGGCTCTAGGCACAGGATCGTAGCTGTGGGGCATGGGCTTAGTGGGCCCAGGGCATTGTAGAATCTTCCCAGACAAGGGATCAAACCTGTGAGTCCTCTGCATTGGCAGGTGGATTCCTGATCAATGGATCACGAGCGAAGTCCATGGCCTTTTAACATTGTGTTTTTTTTCCTAAACAGATGAATTTTTAACCATTCATTGCAGTTCAGTTGTCGCTCAGTCGTGTCTAACTCTTTGCGACCCCATGAATTGCAGCATGCCAGGCCTCCCTGTCCATCACCAACTCCCAGAGTTCACTCAAACTCACTTCCCTCAAGTCGGTGATGCCATCCAGCCATCTCATCTTCTGTCATCCCCTTCTCCTCCTGCCCCCAATCCCTCCCAGCATCAGAGTCTTTTCCAATGACTCAACTCTTCGAATGAGGTGGCCAAAGTGCTGGAGTTTCAGCTTTAGCATTATTCTTTCCAAAGAGCACTCAGGACTGATCTTCTTTAGAATGGACTGGTTGGACCTCCTTGCAGTCCAAGGGACTCTCAAGAGTCTTCTCCAACGCCACAGTTCAAAAGCATCAATTCTTCGGCACTCAGTTTTCTTCACAGTCCAACTCTCACATCCATACATAACCACTGGATAAACCATAGCCTTGACTAGATGGACCTTTGTTGACAAAGTAATGTCTCTGCTTTTGAATATACTCTCTAGGTTGGTCATAACTTTCCTTCCAAGGTGTAAGTGTCTTTTAACTTCATGGCTGCAATTACCATCTGCAGTGATTTTGGAGCCCCCCAAAATAAAGTCTGACACTGTTTCCACTGTTTCCCCATCTATTTGGCATGAAGTGATGGGACCAGTTGCCATGATCTTCCTTTTCTGAATGTTGAGCTTTAAGCCAACTTTTTCACTCTCCTCTTTCACTTTCATCAAGAGAGTTTTTAGCTCCTCTTCATTTTCTGTCATAAGGGTGGTGTCATCTGCATATCTGAGGTTACTGATATTTCTCCCGGCAATCTTGATCCCAGCTTGTGCTTCTTCCAGCCCAGCGTTTCTCATGATGTACTCTGCATAGAATTTAAATGAGCAGGGTGACAATATACAACCTTGACGGACTCCTTTTCCTATTTGGAACCAGCCTGTTGTTCCATGTCCAGTTCTAACTGTTGCTTCCTGACCTGCATATAGGTTTCTCAAGAGGCAGGTCAGGTGGTCTGGTATTCCCATCTCTTTCAGAATTTTCCACAGTTTATTGTGATCCACACAATCAAAGGCTTTGGCATAGTCAATAAAGCAGAAATAGATGTTTATCTGGAACTCTTTTGCTTTTTCGATGATCCAGAGGATGTTTGCAGTTTGATCTCTGGCTCCTCTGCCTTTTCTAAAACCAGCTTGAACATCTGGAAATTCACAGTTCACATATTGCTGAAGCCTGGCTTGGAGAATTTTGAGCACTACTTGACTAGCATGTGAGATGAGTGCAATTGTGCGGTAGTTTGATCATTCTTTGGCATTGCCTTTCTTTGGGATTGGAATGAAAACTGACCTTTGCTGGTCCTGTGGCCACTGCTGAGTTTTCCAAATTTGCTGGCATATTGAGTGCAGCACTTTCACAGCATCATCTTTCAGGATTTGAAATAGCTCAACTGGAATTCCATCACCTCCACTAGCTTTGTTTGTAGTGATGCTTTCTAAGGTCCACTTGACTTCACATTCCAGGATGTCTGGCTCTTGGTGAGTGATCACATCATTGTGATTATCTTGGTCATGAAGATCTTTTTTGTAGTTCTGTGTATTGTTGCCACCTCTTCTTAATATCTTCTGCTTCTGTTAGGTCCATACCATTTCTGTCCTTTATCGAGCCTATCTTTGCATGAAATGTTCCCTTGGTATCTCTAATTTTCTTGAAGAGATCTCTAGTTTTTCCCTTTCTGTTTTAATATGTTTTCCCATGTCTGTTTTAACCATTAGGCCTTAGGAAACCCTGTTTTCCTAGCCTTGGGAGGTGTCCTCCTAACAATTTTTTCACATAGCTACACGCTTTTGTGAAATTTGAAAATCTAATGTCGCTGTAGTCTATGGAGATTGGTCCACTTCACGCCTTCCCTGGTGTCCCCCTGTTCCACTGAAGCGGCGTTTTGAAGATCTGGCTTTTCACAGTTGAACTGAGGATACATTTAGTTTAGGTTTAGTGGGACATATCTTTTTGGTTCCCAGTCACTTTGGGGCATAGTTATCATTGGCCATCTGTGGTCATAGACTGTATCATGCTATGAATATTGGTATTAAACTCTGAAAGTGTCCACCATGGGAGGCATGGAGATAGTAAAAGAGAAAGACATGTGAAATATTTCCCATAACATCTTTTGGAAAAACCCAAGCAAACATTTTGGCCCACCAATAGAACTACAAGCTATCCTGTGGCAATTTTTGTTTCTAATCATTTCCTGTATAAAATTGCAAGCGAAGGATTTTGTCTAACAAAATCTAGTGTTAAGAATTGCCTCATGTCAACTGTATATTGATAAGCACCTTATATAATTATAAAGCACCATGGATTTTTTTTTAAAATTTTTGCTGGAATTTGTGCAAGACAGAATTTATCCAAATTCTCATCTCTAAGGCTTGAATCCACAACAGTACTGAGAGAAACTATATTTGTAACAGCTCATATATGAAAGAAATTTGGGAGGAAGATTCCCAAATTTGTCAACAATACTAATAATTCATACGACATGACCAACACTGAGCTGTTAAGCAGAAAATTTCTCTGAGCTATTGATAGCAAAAATGTTTTCACCAAAGAGGCTAGAGGAAAAAGTAATTATCTTTCTATGCTGTCCATACAGAATGATATTATAAGAAAATCTTCATCATATGAAAAGGCAATCAAATAACTCACAACAAAAAATGAAGAAAATTCAGTAAATAGATGTGTCAATCTATTAATTATTAGTTGTGATTTTTTTCTGGATTTTGCAATATTTGTACCATCTTATACTTTTGTGATTTGTTTTGATTTCTTCTCTTATTCTAAATAAGTAAGCACTTTTGTACCAAAGTGTTCATTCCTGGAGTTGCTTTTTAAGCAGTGTCACCCCAAGTAATATTAGGCTCCATAAAACCTGGATCCACTCTAATCAAAACCTAATCAGATACTTTCTGATTTTTCCTTTCTTCTCTGATGGTTCTGTCTTATCTGTGCTAAGACACAATTTTTCTGTAGCTCCGTCTTGTCATATCTTTGCACAGTAATTCTATTTGTGAAATTACTGTTACACATTGATTGGCCTCACATCACTTGGTGTTACCCTTTCAGTGGGAAAAACTATTTTCCACACATTTAATCTCAAGGATATGACCTTCAATTATGCCTCCCATAGCAAAGCAGTTCCAAACTGTTAGCAGTACGGGCCTGCTAGGTCTCTGACTTTAAACTATTGTGCTTTAATGGTTTTGGTGTATTTCTGTACTGTGGCAAAAGAAATCTCCTATGTTCATATGTTTTACAGATGCTTTACTGCATTTGCTACTTCAATCTAATCATCTAAACCAAATACTCCTTTAGTTTTTCTTCCTGTCTTTCTATCATCTTCTTTATATACATTTTGGTTTCTCAATAACCAAGTTATTCAAAGTCCTTAATCCCAAGATGCCAGTTAAAAGCTTAGAGGTGAAAGCAGGTAAAAAAGTAGTCTCAATTTAGATCTGTCAGTCAAATACAATTTAATCTATTTTCCTGTGCATGCTTGAAATAATTTCATGGAACAGAAAGGAATTCTTCCAGCTGCTAGGTTTTTGTTCTTGAAAATATCAGGAAGCTTTTGGGATCATTGAATAATGAAGTTCATGCACCATATACAGACACTTAATCAAACTGTCAGAAACTTGGCATTCACATTCCTCCATGGTTTTCCGAGTACTCTGTGCCCGGAATTGTGTTAGGTGATACGGTAGCTGCTAAAAGATGATTACATGATCTTTATATTTTCAGGAAGTTATGGTCTAATTAGGAGAAGGCGTATGTACACATGAAGTCACTAAAACTGGTACAAACTAGTAGCAGGCAAACAAGGAGACAGGGCTTCCCAGGAACTGGGGTCTTCGGATAAATCATATCAGGATAACAAATAAGATTGGAAAGGATTTTAAAAATCAACTTGAGCAAGTAAAACCGTAGTACAATATGTTTGGAGATCAAATTAAAGAGTAGTGTTGACAACTTACTTATCCTCCCAAGTTCAGCTCAAAAAGCACCTTATTCCCAGGGGCAGTAGGGGAGGAGAAATTGGATGAAGGTGGTCAAAAGGTACAAACTTCCAGTTTTAAGATAAGTAAGTACTGGGGATGTAATATTCAACGTGATAACTGTAACTCTGCTGTATGACATACATATAAAACAGCAAAGAAAGTAAATCTCAAGAATTCTCATCAGAATAAATTTTTTTAATTTTTTTAATTTTATATCTATATGACATGACAGATACTGACTACCCCTACTGTGATGATCATTTCATCATGTATGTAAGTAAAATCATTATGCTTACATCTTATATGGTGTGGAATGTCAATTATATCTTAATAAAACTGGGGGGGAAAGTGAATTTCACCATAAACAGGACAATGAAATTCTATCTTCAATGCTTGGTTAGCTTCTTGGTAAGGAGTCATTTGTGCTTCATTTATGATCATTGAGGATGTTTGAAAACTTATTTACAGTGACTCCAAGTCACTCTCTAAAATTTACTGACTAAATATGCATAACTTTATTTCTGCTTCTGAAATATATAGCAAACACACAGTATTTATCACATGCCAGATACAGATACAGATATGGTTCTAGGTATATACGGGCTTCCCAGATGATGCTAGTGGTAAAGAACCCACCTGCCAATGCAGGAGACATTAGAAACATGGGTTTGATCCCTGGATTGGGGAGATCCCCTGGAGGAGGGCATGGCAACCCACTCCAGTATTCTTGCCTGGAGAATCCCATGGACAGAGGAGTCTGGTGGACTGAGTCCATAGGGTCACAAAGAGTCAAACACGACTGAAGCAACTCAGCATTCAACCACAGAGAAGTAAAGCAATTAGCCTGAAGTCACAGAGCTGATGCCTAACAGAATTGGAATTGGAACCCCAGATGACTGACTCCAGAAACCATGTTCGTAAGTATGATGCTATTGTGTCTCTTTTGCAGAGGAACAAATCCTAATAAATGTCATTCCTTTGTGAAGGAGAAGTGGCATGAAGACCAAATTTTTCAGTCTTCATGAAAGTTATCTTGAAGTGTGCCTTCTTGAAAAATAAAAATAATAAATAATAAGATGGGGGAGAAAACATCTATGCCCAGAAGCCTTCTCATTCTATTGGGTCAGAATGAATCACTCCATTCTCTGCAGTGTCAGCCCTCTTTACTTCCCCTGGAACACTTGCCAAATATAAACATTTATATCTTACCTTGCTGCAGGGCAATCTTCTTCCAAGTTGACTGTGAACTCCAGATGGCACTCATTCATCTTTATCTCTCAACTTTATGTTGCTTTTTAGTAATAAACCAAACACTGGGTACATTGATATTGTGTAATGAGCACGCTCTTCTAGTTGCAAGTGACTGAAACCCAACATAAAAAGTTGGATCTAAAGCGAGTGTTTCGGCTCACATAACTAAGTGCAGGAGTAGGTCTGAGGTTATGTCTTGATCAGCAAGCTCAAACAACACTAATTTGTGTTCTGCTGCTTCTTCTCTCTTATGGATACACCCAGAAATGTGCATTCTTCCTTGAAAGAAATATGGCCAAATGGTGCACAGCTCAAATTTCTGTAGGCGACATGCTCTCCCTCGTAGGTCTGTAATCTTTCTAGCAAGGGATTCTGCTTGGTTCCGCTCTGTGAGGTCAACACTCTTGATCGAGTTAGAGCTTTGCAGGAAACGGTGCCATATGACAATTGATCAAAACTGGGTCTCTGTTCCCACTTGCAGCGAGGGATAGGATGGAGGGCTGTAACTGTTAGTTACTCAGTCATGTCCAACCCTTTGCAACCCCATAGCCTGGGGCCCTCCACCCTCCTCTGTCCATGAAAATCTCCAGTCAAGAATACTGGTGTGGGTTGCCATTCCCTTCTCCAGGGGATTTCCAGACTCAGGGATCAAAAGTGGGTCTCTTGTATTACAGACAGATTCTTTATCATCTGAGCCACTAGGGAAGCCCAAAAATCCTACACGGGTTAGGGTAAAGGCAGCTGATCAGGCCAAAATCAAAGGTTTCCATTATAAAAGGGTAGAAAAGGCATTTTAGTTTCAGTTACATATGAGGAATTGAGATTTGTATGGAAGACATGAACAAGCAATAGTCTCTTATTGTGAATAAGACTATTTTATTGGCAATAAAATGATGTAAGAATTATAACGATGATAAAGTACACTGTGGATTAGAATGAGCAAAACTGTGAGGACAACATTCTTGTTGTCATTGTTTCATCTGTAAGTCATGTCTGACTCTTGCGACCCCATGGACTATAGCCTGTCAGGCTCCTCTGTCTATAGGATTTCCTAAGCAAGAATCAGAATGATAATCCAAGTATGAGATGAACATCTGAGATGTCCATTTTAAAAATGTGAAGAAAAGTAAGATTAAGTGGCTAAGGATTGAGGTGATAGGAAGGGAAATAAGTTAAACTGATTTAAAAGTTTGCTTTTAACAGATATTTCAAAAGAGAGTAGGACATATGTTTAGTTTCAAATAAAATGTCTTACTTAATTAGATGGATAACCAGATATATTAAAATGCATGTCTTTGAACCAGCAAGGAAGACAGAATTTCAGCTTGAGTGAAAGGTGAGAGGTAAATTAATAAAGAAGACATTGCCAGTATTAATTAAGTGGTTGAAGCCCTGATGTTGAATGAAAGCACTTTCTGGAGAAAGCATAGGCATATGAAAACTGAAAATCATGATTGGGTTTGCCAGTGGGAGAGGAGTTTCAGTGAAGTGGAAGAGGAAGATGCTCAGTAGCAAGGGCTCAGAGAAAAAGGGATGCAGTAGAAATTAGACCAGTCAGCTCTAAAGGAGAAGTTAATTAGATGGTTGTAAAGACCAGCAGAGTCAGGTTGAAATGTAATCAGTGAAAGGCAATGACTAAAAAGAAAGGAGATAAATATCGTAAGAAGAATCTTTAATGGAAGAAAGATGGATGATCAGAGCCAAGTAAGAAAGAATTGGTTTTTCACAGTACTTCGGGATGGAGCAGGAGGGAATGGCAGAGACACTCTGATTCTGCAAACAGGATAAGAGAAGATGTTCGTTCTTACCATGAACTGATACCCATCATTCTTGAGGGTGGACATTAGTCTCTGGGGAGTGAAAATCTGAAGGTATTAGGGGCAAAATCACAGAATTTTTAGATAAAATACAGTGTTTTATCCTTCTGAAGGTCTGAGACATACCAAGGGGATACAAGTGCAGCTTGTACATTTCTTAAATGGAGATAAACAGTGTCATAAATAAGCTGACTTTAAACAATGCATAGATGGCCACAGTGAAGGCTTTGCATACTATCCAGGGTCAATCAGTCTTGGTCCTTGTACCCATGCACCTAATAATCCCTATGTCGATGATAGAGGAGGCAGACGGTGATGGGTGCTGTTTAAAAACAGCAACAGTTCATCATAACTTGCTGATTACTGAGCCCAGGTAATCCCAAATCCTCCTCAGAACAACAGTTCTGTGCCTTTGGAGATATTTCTGAATCTCCTCTGCCCATATCCCCCAGCTGTAAAATATAATAATAGAAATCTGTGTAATGGGATTAATGCTGAATACAAATGAGGTCTCTATAAATGAACCAATTTCATCCTTTTTATGAAAAAGTAATATTACATTGTATATATGTACCACATCTTCTTTATCCATCCCTCTGTTGGTGGACATTTAGGTTGCTCCCTTTTCTTGACCCTTGTACATCATGCTGCAGTGAACACTGGGGTGCCTGTGTTTTGGGGGTTTTTTGAATTATGGTTTTCTCAGGGTTGTAAGCCCAGTAAGTGAGATTGTTCCCTGGTGGCTCAGAGGTTAAAGCGTCTGCCTGCAATGCAGGAGACCTGGGTTCGATCCCTGGGTCAGGAAGATCTCCTGGAGAAGGAAACGGCAACCCATTCCAGTATTTTTGCCTGGAGAATCCCATGGACTGAGGAGCCTGGTGAGCTACAGCCCATGCGGTCGCAAAGAGTCGGACATGACTGAGCGACTTCACACACGTGGTAGAAACAAGGGCCACAGCTCAGTGGGTAAAGAATCTGCCTGCCATGCAGGAGACGCAGGTTCGATTCCTGGGTCTGGAAGATGCCCCGGAGGGGGGCATGGCAACCCACTCCAGTATTCCCATGGACAGTCTGGTGGGCTGAGTTCATAGGGTCACGAAGAGTCAGACATGACTGGAGCAACTGAGAGGTACCTGGATCTATCGTGTATGTGGTAGAGACATGGGTCGACCTAGAGTCTGTCACGCAGAGTGAAGTAAGTCTGAAAGAGAAAAAAGATATTGTATATTGTATAGGATTATGTGTGGAATCTAGAAACATAGTACAGATGAACCTATTTGCAGGGCAGTAAGAGAGACGCAGACAGAGAATGGACATGCAGACCCAAGAGGTAACGGGGAGGATGGGAAGAACTGGGAGATTCAGACTGACACGCACACTCCCCCTGTGTCAAATAGATAGCTAGTGGGAACTTGCCTTGCTCTGTGATGACCTAGAGGGTGGGAATTCTAAGAGGGAGGGGATATATGTATTCATTTCATTGTACAATAGAAAGTAACTTAATATGTATGGCAACTATATGCCAATAAAAAAATGAAATAAATAATATAGTATATGTAAAACGCTTATGGGTGCCAGGCTCAAGGTAAACATGAATGATACGTGTTATATTTAGAAATCTTTTCATAGGAGTTTAAAGAAAGAAAATCAATAGTTACTCTAAAAAAGTAACCTAAGATGTGATACAATCTCAATGAATTGGACTTTAAACATTTTGCAGTATATTATGATACTGGGAGGGATTGGGGGATGGAGGAGAAGGGGATGACCGAGGATGAGATGGCTGGATGGCATCACCGACTCAATTGACGTGAGTCTGAGTGAACTCCGGCAGCTGGTGATGGACAGGGAGGCCTGGCGTGCTGTGATTCATGGGGTTACAGAGTCAGACATGACTGAGCAACTGAACTGAACTGAATGAGTATTTAAAACTTTCTACCAAATACAATCTTTTCTATCAAATGTAATATATCTATGGCAAAACCAATACAGTATTGTAAAGTAAAATAAAGTAAAATTTAAAAAAAACAAATATAATATATCATTTACAATCTTTTAAATACATCATTTTTGAAACAGATGTTTTTGTTTTTCCTGTTTTAATTATTCATTTATACAAAGATTTATTATGGAGTTCATTTAAGAAGCATCCACCCCTTGCATGTACCTTGGAGTGCATGGTTGCAGAATGTTTATCTTAATTAACTTGTTCATTGTTTGATTAATTCACTTATTCATCTATTATTTACAGCATCTAATAATTGCATTAGCCAAGTTCCTGCTTTTATAAAAACTATATAAAGGGAATCAATTACTGAGAAATGAAAACAGATGTATGCAGCTTCATTGTCTATATGAGAATTTTCTTTACAATATTATCCATGACTACAGCTTCATGAAATTTAAGTATACAATTTAATTTTTACTAGTTTGAAGGTAACTGCATTCTGCAGTATAAGGTCCTTTTGGAATTGTGTGGAAAGGAAATAAACTGTTATTTATCCATATGTCTTTTTTTTCTTTTAAAAATCAGGCTTATTGAACTAAAATTTGCAAACAGTAAAATTCACCTTTTTCAGTGTACAGTTAATTTTATGAATATCGAAAAACACATAGTGTTGTATAACCATCACCATGATCAAGATACAAAATGTCTATTTCACCAAAAAATTCCCTGTGTCCACTTGTAGCCAATTCTTTACCCTCAACCACAGCTCCTGACAAACCTTGATCTCGATTCAGTCCCTAATGTTTTGATATTTCCAGAATGTCATATAAATAGAATTATATATCATATGACTTTTTGAGCCTGGATTTTTTTCATATTGCATTGTGCATTTGAGATTTATCAGTGTTGAGTTACTGACATTGTTTTTTTTTTATATGTTTTTTTCTTTAATCAGTGTTTCATTATATAGATGTACCAAAGTTTATCTATTCTCCAGATGATGGAAATTCGCTTATTTCTCATTTTGGTAATAAAGCCACTAGAAAACCTTGTGCATGGCTTTTCTGTGAATATGTTTTTATTTCTCTTGGGTACATACCTAGGAGTGAGATTGCTAGATAATACAAGTAAATATTTAGCTTACAATAAATTGCCAAACTATTTTCTCAACTGGCTATCTCTGCATTCCCATTAGCAATGCTTTATTGATTGTATTTTTTCTCAAAGTATCAGATTTGTTTTTCTCGAGCCTCACTAGTGTTTGTGTCAGATTTCAACTAATGATTTCTGCTTTTGTTTTTATTATTTCCTTTCTTCTGTTCGCTTTGTCTTTCATTGTTTCTCCCATGTTCCACACAATCTCTGTTTCTTTTTTTTAATATAAATTAATTGTAATTGGAGGCTAATTACTTTACAACGTTGTATTGGTTTTGGCATACATCATCATGGACCCGCCACAGGTGTACACGTGTTCCCCATCCTGAACCCCCCCCCTCCTCCTTCCCNCCTCCTCCTTCCCCCGTACCATCCCCCTGGGTTGTCCCAGTGCACTAGCCCCAAGCACACCAATACAGTATATTAACGCATATATATGGAATTTAGAAAGATGGTAATGATAACCCTGCGTGCGAGACAGCAAAAGAAACACAGATGTATAGAACAGTCTTTTGGACTCTGTGGGAGAGGGAGAGGGTGGGATGATTTGGGAGTACCCCTGTTTCTTATGGTAGGAGATTTTATCATTGATTTAAAATGGTCCCTCCTTTCTAATAGAAACATTTATAAGTATACATTTTCTTCTAATGGGTTTTGGGCTTCCCTGGTGGCTGAGTCAGTAAAGAATCCACCTGCAATGTGGAAGACCTGGGTTCGATGCCAAGTTTGGGAAGATCCCCTGGAGAAGGAGCCGTTACCCACTCTAGTATTCTTGCCTAGAGAATTCCATAGGCAGAGGAGTCTGGCAGGCCCCAGTCCATGGGGTCGCAAAGAGCTGAACATGACAGTGACTTTCACTTTCATACGTTTTCCTCTAAACATTGCTTTAGCTATATTCCACAATGGCACCCCACTCCAGTGTTCTTGCCTGGAGAATCCCAGGGACGGGGGAGCCTGGTGGGCTGCCGTCTATGGGGTCACACAGAGTTGGACACCACTGAAGCCACTTAGCAGCAGCAGCAGCACAAATTTTTATATGGACAATACTGTGTTTTTATTTCTATATGATTCAAAATATTTTCAAAAAAATGTTTGTAATGGACTCTTTGACACAAGTGTTATTTAGCAAAGTATTATTTTCAGATATTTGGGGATTTTTCGGGTATCTTTGCTCTATTGATTTCTAGTTCAATTCTGTTTCGCTTCGAATATATACTTTGAATGATTTCAGCTCTTATAAATCTATTGAGGACTGTTTTAAAGCTGAGAATATTACTTACCTTATCAAGTTTTCAGTGTGCACTTGGAAAGGACGTATATTCTTTTTTTAAAAACTTTTTTTTGTAATGGGATATAGTTAATTAACAATGCCATGATGGTTTCAGGTGAACAATGAAGGGACTCAGGAGAAGAATGTATATGCTTCTGTTGTTGAGAAGATGTGGACTCATCTACCAATGTCACTTAGGTCAAGCTGGTTGATAGTGCTGTCTCAATTATCTCTGTATTTACTTTTGCCTATTTGATACATAAGTTATTGAGAAGAGTATTGAATTATCTAACTATAACTGTGAATCTACTTTTTCCTTTTAATTCTATTAATTTTTGTTTCACATATTTTGAAATTCTTTTTTATTTCCTTTTAGAAAGGGTATGTCTACTCAGTGAATTAACCCCTTTATCAGTATATAACAGTGGTCAAAAATGCTGTAAAATTCATAAACTTTTAGGTTGTTTGTGAAGTAAGATTAATTGCATGCTAAACCCAAAGCTGATTTATTCAGGAATTATTTGATTTTCACATATGATTTAGTGGCTGAGTGTGTTGATTATGCATGTAGATTTTTTAAGTTGCCGAAATTTCATTTTAATTATATATTAAAAATATGTGACACTTTCACAGGTATAAATATCAAAAAGCAAACTTAGAAAATAGACATCAGAATATACAAGTTAGATTCTCATCATGTTCCTCTGTGGCCCTTGGGGCCTTGTACATACCTCTATTCTGAAGTTGTTTTTTGTTTTGTTTTGCTTATTTCTCTTATTATGCATATATCTGGGACAAGAGTTGAGTTTCAATCTCTGGTGTCCAGGCAGATAGTTGCTGCTGCTGCTGCTAAGTCACCTCAGTCGTGTCCGACTCTGTGCGACCCCATAGATGGCAGCCCACCAGGCTCCCCCGTCCCTGGGATTCTCCAGGCAAGAACACTGGAGTCGGCTGCCATTTCCTTCTCCAATGCATGAGAGTGAAAATTGAAAGTGAAGTCGCTCAGTCGTGCCTGACTCTTAGTGACCCCATGGACTGCAGCCCCCCAGGCTCCTCCGTCCACGGGATTTTCCAGGCAAGGGCACTGGAGTGGGTGCCATCGCCCTCTCTGTAGTTGCTGTATAGAAAGTGTTAAATAAAGTGTAACTATATGAACACAGATGGCTCAGGGACAAAGAATCCAAATGTCAAGCAGGAGACATGGGTTGGATCTCTGTGCTGGGAAGATTCCTTCCAGAAGGAAATGGCAACCCACTCTAATATTCTTGCCTGGAAAATTCCATGAACAGAGGAGCCTGGCAGCTTACAGTACCTGAGGTCACAAAAGTGTTGGACATGACTTAGTTACTGAAAAGCAACAAAATATGAGCACTTAATGAATGACTCAGGTTTTCTTCACTTGGCAGAAGATTTCCATTCTAAATTCTGAGCCATCCTAATTTATTTGACCATCAAACTTTGCTCTTGTTTCAACATTGTAAGCCCCGCCTCCCAAGAAATGCTTCATTCCTGGACAAACTAAGATGGAGGTCACCCTACAGCCACTCAGGTTGCATCTAAAAGCTTAACATGGAAACTGAATTGTGTGAATTGAAATGCTTTTTCAGTTGTTAGGTTTATGTCTGTTAAAATTACCTAAATGATTATAATTGAAGCACAAAATTCATTAACATGATTTTTAACTGGGGTACTTAGGTCTTCAAAAATTACACTTTGAATGAATGATGATTATGAATTTCACTTTTATTTCCTGGGGAAACTTGCCCTTCCTTGGAAAAAAAAATAGCATTTTTATGACTTATTTTGGTTGACTTTTGTTTCCCAGGAGGTAGAGAAAACAAAATTGAACTTTAAAATGCCATTTGTCTGTGGCATTACAGCCAACCAGGTGAAAAGTGGAACACTGAGTTAAGGAGTCAGTCGGGTGTCTGAATAATGCCTTGCAACACGTTTTTGACAGCATCGCCTCCATTATCTATTAACTACTTCCAAGAGAAAATAGGCTTAATTTTGTTGGAGCAAACTGATAGAATAAGCTAACTGTTCTATTTGACAGTGATTATTCATGACCTTTCGTTCCCTTCTGTAAACCCTAATCTCAATACTTTCCTCTGTTTTGCAATGAAGTGTTCTTTGATATTGCCACAGGATATTATGCAAATAAAAATCACATTAGATTAGAATTATTCCTGAACAGCAAGAGCAGTGTTCTTACTGGCAAGATAAGTGTGCCTGTCTTTAATTATCCTTTACTACATAACAGTCTGAGAACAAAGTATCAGGCTGCAAACAGAAACAATAAATGAGGCTAGATATGCGAACTAGATTGTTACTTCAGTTCACGGAGGACAAAGCGGTTAATTACCTTCTAAGACCAACTTTCCCCGTCCCTTATGATCTGAGATGCATTTGAGATGTATAAGCTGATACAACCATCATCTGTATCTTTCACACAATGGATAGATTCCAACAAAATAATGACTCTGGCAATAATTGAGAAACAGTTCTAAGATGCAGAAGTCAGAAGTTGCTGCCGTGGGTGAAACACCAAGAAAACAGATGAGAGATGACTAAATCTCCGCAGTCACTGTTTTTCTACTTCTTCCAATTTTTAAACCAAATGATAGATGATGATTAATAACACCCAGGTTCAAAATGTTTACAGAGTTCATTGAAATGTGCCTATTATGTCCTTATTTCTTCATGGACATGTCAGTTTAAGAAGTTTGAGAAATCAAGGCACAAAAAACATGAAAATAGCTATATGTTCAGGCATCTTTCCAGCTTTCCATTACAGTGGGTATTTTATGCTCTGTTTCAGGTACATATGAAGAGATTTTTTCAGGAAAAAAAAATAGCCCCAAATATTGTCTCTTTCCTAAAATTGTTAGCAACAGTTAATGTGTACTGGATGCTTATATGTGCAAGGCAAGCCCTGCCAGTGAGGGTCTTTGTTGTTGTTGCTCAATCATGTCCAACTGTGTGACCCCATGGACTGCAGCACGCCCGGTTACACTGTCCTTCATTGTCTCTCAGAGTTTGCTCAGATTCATGCTCATTGAATTAGTGGTGTGACCTAACGATCCCATCCTCAGCCGCCCTCTTCTCTTCCCTTTAATCTTTCCCAGCTAGCATCAGGGCGTTGTCCCTGAGTCAGCTCTTTGCATCAGGTGGCCAAAGTACTGGAGCTTTCAGCTTAAGCATCTGTCCTTCCTGTGAATATTCAGGGTTGATTTCCTTTCAGGATTGACTGGTTTGATCTCCTTGGGAACTCTCAAGAGTCTTCTCCGGCACCACTTTTAGAAGGCATCAATTCTTCGGCGCTCAGCCTTCTTCATGGTCCAACTCTCACATCCACACATGACTACTACAAAAACCATAGCTTCGACTAGATGAAGCTTTGTGTGCAGAGTGGTGTCTTTGCTTTTTAATATGCTGTCTAGGTTTGGCATAGCTTTCCTTCCAAGAAGCAAATATCTTTCATTATTATATCAATTTTAAGTATTAAAAAAATATTCTGATGCTTAGCTTAACTTGACTATGCAGGGACCCACCGCTAATAAATGGAAGAATAGTTGATTTACAATATTGTATTAATTTCTGCAATACAGCAAAGTGATTCATTTTTTTTTCACACTCAGAAGAGTGAGTTTTGAAGTACAGAGGGCCCAAACAATGCTGGTGGCTCTACCAGCCTCTCTCCACAAAGAATGTATCCATGGGAATCTGTGTGTCTACGTTTTATGTTCACACAGGGTCTAATATTGTGATATTCTTTAGGTTTATATACAGATTTATGTGTTTTATTAAATAAAAAGTCATCTTAATATTGCCCATCAATATTCATCAATATTAAACATTATGTCTCACCCCATGAGATAAGCATATATCATTGCAAACTTGAGAAATAGACATGGAAAACAAGTTATATTTCCATTATATTCTTCTGTAGCCTTCTCTGGTGGCTCAGATGGTAAAGAATTTGCCTGCAATGCAAGAGACCTGGGTTCAGTCCCTGGGTTGGGAAGATCCCCTGGAGAAGGGAATGGCAACTGACTCCAGTATTCTTGCCTGGAAAATCCCATGGACAGAGGAGCCTAGCAGCTACAGTCCACAGGGTCGCAGAATCAGACACAACTGAGTGACTAACACTTTCGCTTTCTTTCATACTCCTCTGCACTATATCACATATAGTCAACCAGTCTTTCACAAAACAGGTATAGGTAGATTGCATGGAAAGAAAGACTTCAGCTTCATGATCTTCAGTAACCCAAAGGACTATAGAAAACCATTTTTCTTTGACATTTGACCTAACCTGTAGATCTGCAGTCCCTAACTTTTTTGGCACCAGAGACCAGTTTAGTGGAACACAGTTTTCCCATAGAAGCAGTGAGGGATGACTCAGATAGTAACGCTAGTGATGGGAAGCGATGAAGCTTCACTTGCTTGCCCTCCACTTACTTCCCGCTGTGCAGGCTGGTTCCTAACGGTGGGACAGGGGCTTGGGGACCTTTGCTATAGATCATGAGCTGTCTTCCTCATTTCCTGTGCAATCTCACTAGGTATTGCGTTCATTCTTCCCACAAGTTACTGCCTTACATGCGCTATTGCTTCTTATGGATTTATTTATAGGCACATAACATCCTTACAGTCATTTCAGTTAAGTAGTATCTATAAAAAAAATAAGCAGTGTTGAATGGCTTCAGTAAACCTCAGCTACCTTATGAGAGAGAGAGAACTTTGGGTTTCATAAGTTGATCAAATTAATGACTTAAAAAATCAGTTGAGTGAGTGTTACATTCTAAGATACTCTAGCCTCTAAATTGTATCTAGGATGATCTGAGGAGATCAAGTTAGAATAACACATTTGTAGATACGATTGATGTTCAGTCTGTAAGTTATTTAGCCAGTACCTCAGTGTTTTTATTTCTTTAGCTGTTACTCTAAATGGTTTATTTATATGTGTATTTATTTATTCATTTAACTCCTAGTCAGATCAAGATGAAGATCAACAGCTAAACAAACATCAGAAGTATTGTGAGAGAGACAAAAGTGAAAACATCCATTCTGATGGAAAGAAAAATGTTGGACATACAAGAATAAATGACAAAGGAAGGGGAAAAAATGTAGAGCTGAACTCTTCAATATAACCAGTAGCTTTTTATGGCTATCGAACATTTGAAACATGGAGCATTTAAGTTAAGATGTGCCATAATGTGAAGATGTACTGAATTTGGAAGACATTATGAAGAAGAAAATTTAAATGCCTCATTAATAAATTTCTCAACAATTTCATATTGATTGCATGCTAAAATGATCATGTTTGGTTTATTTTTGTTGAATATTGTTGAATACTTTTTTAATGTGACTACTAGAAAACATTCTATCATATATGTGGTTAACATCCTACATCAGTGGGACAATGCTGATGTAAAAGAAAAGCGATATATTTCTCAGTCTTGGTGATTAAAGAAAGCTTAAGAGAAGAAAGGCTGGAGAAGGACGCTGTCAAGATGCCTGCAATACGGGAAGAGGACTCCCCTTCTGGGGACCCTATTTTGCTTTGGGGAAACAGACCCAAGTAAATGGGCTGATAGGGTCTGCTCCAGCTTTGCAATGGTTAGTTTTATAATTGGCATGTGGAGCTGTGCCAACAGAATGGTGAATGACTGAATGAAAGTGGACAAAGAGTCCTGTGAGCAGCCATGTTAGGAGATGCTTGAGTGTGTATGTTCAGTTGTGTGTGACACACTTTACATATGGTCATAGTGTCCTATTTGTACATAAAACTTAACTTTTTCTCCAGTCTTGCCATGGGTTCCCAGGGATAGTGTATATAACCCTATGTCACTATGGACTTGGCCATATTCTAGCTTTGACCAACGTAATTTGTACCAGTTTTGACTGGAAGTTTCCAAAGGCATTACTTATTTCTGGTTGTCCTTCCGTTGTTCTGCCATTCACATGAGATGAACAGACTCTGGGTAATTCCTGTTCCTTTAGCTTGGATCAGAATGAGAGACGTGAACCGATCTGTCCCCAAGTCAATACAGCCAGTAGAGCCTGTGCCCTCCTGGAGAAGATGAACAGGAAAGAAATGTTTGTTTCTGTAAGCCACTGGGATTTGCGAGTTGCTTGTTATGCAGGATTAATTCAGCAGCACCTAACTAATATGCATGCATAGTATGGTTTATCTTCACAGAGATTCTATGAGGAAGATACTACTGGTACCATCTGAAACCAGGACAACATCACACAGAAAGATTAAATGCCAAAGCTAAACAACTTAAAAATGATGGGAGCAGGATTGGAATCCGAGAGTGAAGCCAAAATCTAGGCTCTATTGATCCTTAAAGAGCACTTCTTCTATTTTATAAAAAATGAATGAGAGAATTTTAGTATTGTACTGTAGAGTATTTATGCAGATTTTCAAGCATACTTTGTTTTACTGGCTATGAATTTCCTCAAAAGTTTCTTAGAATTTGTATCTTTGCATGTTGTTGACTCATAGGAGAAACATAGAGATTGACAGACGCTCTGAATTGTTCATGTGACATGACAGAGGTCATTATCACCAGGTTAGTCTGTGTGTCTATGTATAAGGGTTCAATGGTAGAATAACTCAGTCCTGGACTTTCCTTCGCGTATTGCCAGGCCTGGGCTTTTGGTTGATGGCTTGAGTCTCTGCTCCCCTCTGGAGGGTCACCGGATTTTGTGTTTTTGTGTCTCTCAACAAAGAAACAAGAGCACAGCAAAAGAGAGCTATACTTTAAAGGCACACACACACACAGATTTAGAATCCATTAATTTGTAAATTGCAAGCAAAGGAAGCAATTACAAAAATGATGAAAAATTAGGCTTTCTGTATCTGATACAGTATTTCTCTATAATTTTTTTCCTAAAACATTGAGACCCTCGATATAAAAATTTATTTTAAATGTTGCCACACTTGTTTCTTCTGTTTTAAAATTTTAGAACTCCCCACTAAAAATTTTACTAAAATTGAAGCAACAAGTTAATAATCTATAAGTCAGACCTCTTTCAGATATTTTCCCCATTGTATTTTGAATTGTAGTAATTTTACCTTTACTGGTGTTCTTGAGTTACTGTCCAGTGTCCTTTCATTGCAGCCTGAAGGACACTTTTTAGCATTTCTTACAGGGCAAGTCTACTAACTAAAAAATCCCTCAGCTCTTGTTAGCTGGGAATGTCTTAATTCTTCCTGCGTTTTTTTGAATGATAGTTTTGCTAAATATTGAATTATTGACTAATAGTATTTTTGTTCTTTTAGAATTTTAAATGCTACATCTGGTTTCCATGATGAGAAATTGACTATTAGTCATGTTGAGTAGGTAATATGTTTTGATACACTCAGACAGATTGTCCTATTAAAAATATGTTAAGATAAAAATGAGGAGAACAAATAAATTACTGATAAAAAATCAGTTTTTCATTGGATTATAGAATTTCTACACAAAAACAGTATTTAAGGTCATTTGCACAAACACTTTGGCTAATAGTATGTGAGTAGTTTATTTACAGGTATTATTGATACAATAGTAATTTTCAGGATTCAGAATGCAAAATCTGAATCATTTGCATACAAGGAAGACTATGCATTATCAGAGCTTCATTAGCTTTACTCTGTAGACTAAGTATAATTTATTTGAGGGCAGCCAATCAGAGAGTCTGTAGGGCCAGAAAAGATTCATAGCATTCCTCTCTTAACCTCAGCCATAGCAGACATCCTTAAGCAACAAATGGAATTTTCCCATTACTCACATTCAGCTTTCGCATCCTTCTCAAAAAACAAAATGAAACAAACAATCCTTCTCAAAACTCATTTATCACTCTCCTAGGTTATTCTTAAGAGTTTATCTGTAGAATGGAGACTGAAAGCTTTAGGGAATATCTAAGATCTTTCTACTACCATCAGATTCATATACATATATCCCCACTGGTTATGCAAGATCAGGTTGTGATGTTCAGATCTGTTTAGTCTGTTTAGGCTAATCTAATCTCCCTGATTAGTCTCGAGCCCCAAGTGGGCTTCTTTATTCACCAAAGTGTTACTCACTCAGTCACGTCCGACTCTTTGTGACCCCATGGACTTTAGCCCACCAGACTCCTTTGTCCATGGGATGCTCCAGGCACAAATACTGGAGTGGGTTGCCATTCCCTTCTCCATGGGATCTTCCCAACCCAGGGATTGAACCCAGGCCTCCTGCATTGCACGTACATTCTTTACCATCTGAGCTACCAGGGAAACCCCTCATTCACCAAAGAACACGGACTAATTCAAAACAGCACAGGAATCAACGTAAGAATAGCTTATATTCAAATGTATCACTGTTTACTCTTTTTGTTAATCCACCTCTGACCCTGAAAATACAAAGAAAATAGAATCAGGAACACAATATGCAGATTACTGAACAAAAGATATGGTTTTGACACCAGAAGCTATTTCCTTTCCTACTTATTTCTTCCTTTTATTTCAAGCGTGTAATTAGTGTAGCACCTTTGGTGAAAGGAAGGAAGAAAGGAAAAGAAGGAAAGAAAGAAAGGAAAAGAGAAGGGTGAGGGAGGGAGGAAGATGGAAAGATGAGAGAAAAAAGAGAAAGAAAACGATCTGGCAATTTCTATAGCTTCTACCCCTGCTCATGTCTCCAGGCATCTATCTGCACATTAGGAGGAACCCTGGGGAGCTGCTGGCTCTGTATTTCCAAATTTAAACAAGTGTAGAAAAAGGAGAGGCCTAAGGAAAGAAACAGGAGAGCACAGGCGGTAGAAGATAATTTGTTCTCAATGCAGCCAGCATCAAGGAGCTTAGCCTTTTACAGCTTATATAGCACAGAGAGTGTTCAACTGAATGAAGAATTTGGTGCCCTCAGCACCTATGATTTCAAAGCAGAAGTGAGGGCTGAGTTGGAGGGGTGCTGAGGACAGAGGGGAAGAGAGAGTTGACTCAGAAAATATATTTTTTTAATTTCTTCCCCACTTTTTTTTTTTTGAATGGGGTTGTCAAAAGAAGAATGTGTGACTCAACACAGTATTCAATACGCTTCCCTAAGACCTTGCTTAAAACGACTTTCTGCAGAGCAGATTTTCTATCAGAGCTGAAAGGTATCTTAGAATTCACCTGAAACAATCCATCCAGTTTTTGATAAGTTGAGTAAGGTTACCAAACAGACCATTTGCCTCAAGTCATAAGGCTGCTCACAGGCTCAGCGGCAACTGACTCCCAGATAGCCTTTCTCAACTGGGACCCATCCAAACCTCAGAAAGTATACTGCGTGCATGATATTTACTCAAAGATGGTACAGAGCTGGTGCCAATTTAGAATAGTAAGAGAGGAGTTAATTCATAGCATCCAGTGGATGCCTTAGGACACTAGGGCATAATTCTCTTGTGGAACCCTTGTTGAAAAAAGGCTGTAAATAGCACACTCTCACCATCTGGCTTCCCCCTGTCACAAGCTATCTGGGAGCTGATCCATAAAATGGAAGCCACAGTGAGTTTATAGGAGTCATAAAGTTAAAGTGTAAACCTTACTGGTTCGGACTGAGAGAAGATTCCAGACTATGGGCACAGGGCTGTGTCATCTGTGACCTTGAGTTATTACTTTTAGATAAGCAGTGGATAATACATTTAAAGGACATCCCCTTTGCTCCACCTTGAACAGAAGCATAAATTTCACTGGTTTTCTAGTTTTTGCAATAATGGCTTTGCCATAAACTCTTTCCTAAATAGCTTGGCACTAGAAAGGCTAGTTAATAAACGACTTTGTGTATTCATTAGAGAAAGCAAAATGCCACAAAATTCAACAGTTAACTGCAAATAATTGTTAGGACTTTTTTTTTTCCCCTAGAGGAATTCACTCTTCTCTAGGCAAGCACTGATAAAAGCACTGATAAAAAGCACGGAGAAAAAAGTAACTGCCCCCCTCCACCCTGGACAGGATAACGGCCTGGAACAAAACGTTAAATATAATCAGAAACAGGAGACAGAACTCAACAGTAGCAAAGCCAAGCAGTAATTTAGATTCATCATTTTAGTGACAAATGATCACTTATTTTTTGTATAGTTTGTGGATTATGAAATAATCGCAAGGGGAAAAATAGTAACACTCACTGAAATGAATCCATCTTTCAGGTATGACTCCCCTTCAATGGAGGGTGTCAAACTTTGATTATTTTTGATGCTCTTACCAAAGCTAGGTTTTTAATTTACTTTCTGTAAAACTACTTATTTTAACTCAAATGGCATGCTTCAGGTCCTTCTTAAAGACATGCTATTATGGGGTTTGATGAGGTCCGAGTACAGTTCAGGATTAAGAATTCTGAGTCATTAGTCAAAGTTGCTATGAGTTGACTAAAATAAGAAATTGGAATCAGATTGAGGATGAAGGGTCCATAGTCAGCTATGGTCGCATAAAAATTATTTTGAGCTGAAGCTATTTGAGTTCCTAAAATCTCTCTTCTGCCTAAAAGCAGAGCCTCTCCAAAGAACTCACTTGTCATAAATGCGTCTCTGGAAGCTACTCTAATCTCACTTTCTGTAAGATGAGAAGTGGACACTGTACCCAAACAACCATTGTCACAAAACTATCACATCGTCAGCTTATCCTTCTAAGTGTCTACTTATCCATATTTCAAAAAAGTCATTTGTTTTTTCATAAGTGGTCTTTTCTCTCCCTTCTAAAAAGTTATTTTACCTCCCAGAAGTGCCCCTTCTCCATCTCATCCCTTATTAATGTGGTAAAAAAATGCTCTGAATTCTAATCGCCTTTGAGTCACATTCTCCTCTAAGCTCCTATGCACATAAATAAAAATTTGCATTTTCACTTGTTAAAGTCTTTTGCCAGTTTAATTCGCTATTCTCCAGAACATAAATTAAAAGGGTAGAGATGAAGGGTGTTTTTTTTTTTCCCCTCTCAGGCAAAGACCAAGGTCACAAAATCAGATCATAATTCTGTATAGGATAATGGTGATCAATCCCTTGTCTTCTACAAGAAAAGACTGGGAAAATCAACCCATGGTCCCCTTGCCAGTTTAAAGCGAGGAGTGATCACATGGCACTGTCTGACCAATGAAATAAAAGATGTTTTCTGGAATTGGTTTCCCTTTTCCAGATCAAAGTAGCAAAGGTGTCTGGACATTCCCCAACTGTCTTCTCATCCTCCCTTGAATGTGGACATAGCGTTTGAAGCAACAATAGCCATCTACCCTCTGTGAAGGGAAGAACGTGAAACCAAAAGGCAATTTGCTAACAATGAAACAAAAAGTTAAAAAGAGAGTTTAAGTTTGGGGCTATGATAGAATCATTAACCAAGTAAACTGTTGAGTATCAACTTCCTATTTCAAGATTTTTTCTTAGGAGAGAAAATTTATTCCAATTTGCTTCAGCCACTATAGGTAGCATCTACTGCTGAATTCAGGCAGTTGACCGCCTAACTAATGAAAACAGTTAAGACAAAACCAGGTGCCCAGACATCAGAATGAGGAGGAATATGGAAGAATTTGGAGACCTTCGGTAGCTTACTGCTCTTGCTGTTTCCTTCACTTCCTGCAGATTTTTACTTGAAGTTTAACCCACTTGGTATCTTTGCTCCTTCTAGGAGCCTCGTGTCAGAGAAGGGAATTATGTGAACCAACGCCATGGCTCAGCCCTGCATGTTTGCTCCTGACTGGCGCTTGTGTTTGGACAGAGGAAAACTTCCTCCTGCCCTGTCCTCTCTGCACTCTTCAGAAGAGCCTTTGAAATCCTCTAACAGCAGTTGAGTGAGTGAAGTGGGTAATTACACAGCTTCCCTTTGCTCAGAGCGAAGAGGACCATTTATACCTCTCCTCAGACCTAATGAGTGGCTCTTCTGCTGAGAATCTAGAGGCCTAGAAGGGAAGGACTGATATGGAAATGCATAGAAAATATTTCCTGGGGCTGACCGAGCAGAGGGTGGGGTACATGAGAAATGAGCTACATATGAAGTACCCATTCGTTTGCTAGCGTTCCTGCCCTGGGAAGGGGCAGGTCAGAGCAGAGGGTGGCTTTCCCCTGGATGCACAGATCGGTGTTCTTGAATGATGCTGCCTCAGACACGGAGACTCCTGAATTGTCCATACAAGGCACAATATGAGGGACTTCCCTGGTGGTCCAAGGGTTAAGAATCTGCCTGCCAGTGCAGGGTACATGGGTTTGATCCCTAGTCCAGGAAGATTGCACATGCCATGGGCCAGCTGAGCCCGTGCACCACAACTCCTGAGCCCACTCGCCCTGAAGCTCATGCTCTGCAAAGAGAGGAGCCAGCGCAGTAAGAAGCTCACGCGCCACAACTAGAGAGAGCCTGATGCAGCCAAGAACGCTCAGCGTAGCCATAGGTAAATAAATAATTTTTTTAAGACATCTGAAAAAAATTTTTTTTAAAAACATAATGTGAATGATCAGTGCATGTAATTGTTTACACTCAAATAAAGGAAATACAAAAGCCTTAAGTCACAAATCTGTGATTTAACATCACCTTCTTCCCTCCCCTGTGCTTCCCTGGTGGCTCAGAGGTTAAAGCGTCTGCCTGCAGTGCAAGAGACCTGGGTTCGATCCCTGGGTTGGGAAGATTCCCTGGAGAAGGAAATAGCAACCCACTCCAGTATTCTTGCCTAGAGAATCCCATGGACAGAGGAGCCTGGCAGGCTACAGTCCATGGGGTTGCAAAGAGTCGGACACGACTGAGTGACTTCCCTTTCTCCCCTCCCCTCCGCACATCCAAGTTCCCACAAGCTGAAGTGCATCTTTGGGCGATTTTTTGGATTGCCGTCTCAGGGTGTGTCCTTTTCTACGCCCCAAAGGTCCCTGCAGATATGGAGAAAGGAAAGCAGGAAGGAAAGGCTTCAGTTACATTTATGGAGGGACCAATAGTGACCCAGGTGGTATCTTAAGAGACTTATTAAATTATTGTTAGAAACAAGCCAACAGGCCCCAGATGGAGTTGTTTTTGCTAAGCCCCGAGTCACAGTCAAACAGAGACTTAACAATGGCGGTATTGGCTCTCCCGGAAATGGAATCTTCAGCCGTCAATCAGGAATCCCATGGCCAGCGCTGGTTGGGTGGTCTGTCTGATAGACTCCTGCCATCCCTCTAAAGGAAAGTTACCTTGCCATAACCAATCTGCTTTGGAGCCAGTGCGGCTCCCTTGTTCCCACTCCCTCCTGCCTGTTAAAGTCTCTCATTGTGTATAGCTCTTGCAGCTCCTTTCCAGCTACTAGACTGACTGCTGCCTGATACAAATCAAGTTTTCCTCAAATGCACTCAACATTTTCATATGCCTCATCTTTTAACCCCCTTTTGCCCTGGACATGGTGCAGTGGGAAAGATGTGTGGGGTGGGTAGTGGGATGCGATATGCCTTGGGAGGGTGTAGGGCGGCTGAGGGAGGTGGATCATATAGGGTAGGGATGGACGTCTGTCGGGATGTTATTCAAAGTGGGGTCCAGCTGCTAACCACTCAAAAGCCAACAAAGAGGCCAGGTTGGTGGAAAGGAAAGTTTGCATTATTTTGGATGCCAGCGATGGGGTGTGGGGAGGAGAGGGCAGATGTCGTCTGTGCAGAGGTTCACTCCTCCCACTGACAATCAGGGGGCTAGAGCTTTTGTAGACCGCGGGAGGGGGCTGCATGCAGAAACAGCACTGTGAGCTCTGACAGTCATCTGGAGACCGGTCATGCAGTGGCTTGACCAGCATCATCTTGATTATTTTAAGTACAGTTAGCCTTCATTTCCAGGGTAGGTTTGTCTCCATTTCTTGAGGCCAGTTCTCAGAACTGTGGCACCTTATGTCACGGTCATCTGCTAGTTAACTTCCCCACCAGGTGGGGGCTTCAGTATCTGTAAGTCCGCTCACAGGATACGCTTCTGAATACTGTCTACAGCCCTTGAGAAGGAACTGAAGGTTCTTGGCTTTGCTTATGACCACAGTATTATTGTTTGGTCTCCTCTGACCATTTTTGTTTCTTTCTGCACTTTCTCACTTCTCTGATTAAGTTTAGTCTTTGGCTACAGTTTTTCCACAGACAAAATGAGGGCAGAAGACACGGCCCAGGGGAATGAAGGGTGGTGGGGACCATAGCGTCCTGCTCTGCTTCAAGGGCACGTGGGGCAGTCTAGGACACCGCCTCCCGTACCACGCTAGGGGGAGTAGGTGAGATGTCAGTTCTCTGGGAGAAGAGGCCTTGATTGAATAGCGAGGGCCCTAGAGAGAGAAAGCATAAAAGGTTAGAAAGTATCAAAAACAGACACCCATATTGGCCCTTCCTATTTGACGCTTAACCTGGAGGCAGGGCTTTGTGAATTCTCAGACTGGAACCCAAAATGCTCTCTCCAAACAGCTCCGACCTCTTGAAGACACACAGACAAACAAGCAAAGCACATTAAGGCAACCAGGAGCTCATCACACCGGCTTGGCAGCAGCTAACCCATCTGTGCTCCCGAAGGGCAATGCTGTGGGAGGTGTTTAGCCGAGGAAACTAATCATGGAGGAACAGTTTCAGCTCCAGGAGAAATAGTGATTGTGAGCAGAAGCAGTGCTTGCTGTCAAAAGGCTTGAAAAATGTCTTTACCCATTTCACTCTGTGCTGACTACACATTTTTATCCCCCAAAGTTTACAGAAGTAATTTCACTAACATCCCACCCAGGAAACTAAAATTATAAAAAGCAAATGGCTTCAGAAGAAAAATTAAGAGCGCGGGGATTTGAATGGAGCGCCCGCACATCATAGGTCTGCCTAGGACAATGCTCATCATGAAACCATCAAAAATGAAAATATAGGGGATTCGCCGGTAGCCCAGTGGTTGGGACTCGGTGCTTCCATTGCAGGGGTTCCTGGTTTGATCCCTAATGAGGGAGCTCAGATCCCATGTGGCCAAAATAATTTTTTTTTTAAAGGCAAATATAAGGACTGGAAAGATTACAGATCATAGCTGAATTAACCATTATCAGTGATTCCGAGGAATTCACAGAAGCTTTTATTACCTCTGTGAAGCTTGAAGCCTTTTGTTTGTACCATAGGGACTATCTTTTCAAATGACTGGACTTCCCTGGTAGCTCAGATGGTAAAGCGTCTGCCTACAATGCGGAAGACTTGGGTTCAGTCCCTGGGTCGGGAAGATCTCCTGGAGAAGGAAATGGCAACCCACTCCAGTATTCTTGCTTGGAAAATCCCATGGACGGAGGAGCCTGTGGGCTACGGTCCATGGGGTCACAAAGAGTCGGACATGACTGAGCGACTTCACTTCCTTTCTTTCTTTCTTTCTTTTAAATGATTAACATGGGAAAAGGATAGGTCTTAATAAGGTGTTTCAGGTACTTACCAAGGTAGCTGCTCAGTTCTCTGCAACTTACTATAGAATTTACAATTTATTTTCAAGGAAATATTTCATCTTTTTTCTCTAGTAGGAGAGGAGAAATCATTTTCTTCTACTTTCTGCGTCTTGGTTGAGACCCATTGTAATGAGACAAATTTATAAGGGAAAAAAAAAGAAAGAAAAACAAACAGAACTTTATTAACATATTTGTGTTCAGTTACATCTGACTCTTTGTGACCCCATGGACTGTAGCCTGCCAGGCCCTTCTGTCCATGAAATTTTCCAGACAAGAATACCGAGGTGGGTTGCCATGCCCTCATCCAGGGGATCTTCCCGACCGAGGGATCGAACCCAGGTCTCCTGCATTGCAGGTGAATTCTTTACTGCTGGGTTGAAGAAAGAAAGAAAGTGAAGTCACTCAGTCGAGTCCGACTCTTTGCGACCCCATGGACTGTAGCCTACCAGGCTCCTCTGTCCATGGGATTTTCCAGGCAAGAGTACTGGAGTGGGTTGCCGTTTTCTTCTCCAGGAGATCTTCCCAACCCAGGGATCGAATCCAGGTCTTCTGCATTGCAGGTGAATTCTTACTGCTGGGTTATCAGGGAGGTAATCTAAACCACGACCTTAATGACCATCTTTAGCTAAAGGCAAAAGAAAGAAAGTATGGGGGATGACGGTGGGGTGGGATAGTTTGGAAGGTTACCAGGTAAAGCCTGGTAAACAAGTGTAAGGTTAGCTACTATAGATTTAAACTGATGTATTCTCCACTGGGGCTTCCCTGGTAGCTCAGCTGGTAAAGAATCCGCCTGCAATGTAGGAGATACCAGTTCAATTCTTGGGTCAGGAAGATCCCCTGGAGAAGGGATAGGCTACCCAGTCCTGTATTCCTGGGCTTCCCCTTTGGCTCAGATGAATCCGCCTGCAGTGCAGGATACCTAGGTTTAATCCCTGGGTTGGGAAGATCCCAGAGGAGGGCGTGGCAAGCCACTCCAGTAGTCTTGCCTGGAGAATCCCTGTGAACAGAGGAGCCTGGTAGGCTACAGTCCATGGGATCGCAGAGTTGGACACAACTGAGCAACTAAACACAGCCCAGCAACAGCTTCTCTCTGTCGATGAGATGCTCTTGTGGTCCAGTCATCCTTCCCTTCCTGATGCAGAGAAGGAGGCACCCTTACAAATGGAGGTTTTCTTTATCAATTTAAAATTCTTTACAAAAGGGTAGTTTTGCAGAGCTTCTCCTGGGTCTGCTGTTTCTTGAAATAGTCAGCTCAAAACAATCCTTCTATTAGAAAGGCATATTTTGGTGCAGTGTATCCTAATACCCCTCATGTGTGTACTTCACCTCCAAGATAAAACATGAAGCTATGTTTTCAGGTCATGGAAACAATAATAATTATAAGGGATGGAATATGTGTATCATTTGAGCAGAGGAATCTGCAAAGGAGAGAGGGAAAAAATGTAGCCTTGGATATTTTTCAACATTCCTGCTTTTCCTTAGCTGTTCCCTGATCCTTCAAGAGATTCACATTCTTCCTATGTTATATGTTACACGTAGAAAAGAATCATGTAGAACAAATGTAAGGATTTGAAATATAAAAATGACTTACAGAGAAGAAATACGTTTACAAGAAGCCATTCTCTGTGGAGCTGTCCCAAAAGTCTGGGGAATTTATGAAATGATTTTGCTGATGAACCTTATCTTTAGTTTTTACCCCATGGCAGTCTCTCTGCCAAAAAAATGGGAATTCTGTTTATGCTACAGAAATGGAAGTTCTCAGCAGTCAGTAGAAAATAATGGATATCAATTACACAGCTGGAACTGCTGACTTGATCAGATTTTATAACTCTCTTCTCTGGGGTCTTTTTAATAAATC
Source organism: Procapra przewalskii (assembly GCA_006410515.1). Lineage (NCBI taxonomy): Eukaryota > Metazoa > Chordata > Mammalia > Artiodactyla > Bovidae > Procapra > Procapra przewalskii. The sequence goes on from SJYF01000930.1 coordinate 633,718, forward strand.
TGGGGAGAGGAGTGTCATGGGTTCTATGGGAATGTTCCCATGTTTTATTCTATACATAGAAATAAGTAACTAAAGGCAGTTTGACCACCCTATAGTAACTCACCTTCTTAAACGCATAGCAGTTAATGACAGACACAGAATGTTAGATCTTTTTCAGATCTGGAAGAACTTGTTATCTTTGTTTCTAGGACTTAAAAGGCACACTGATTTTGTTTAGTATCTTTTTTTTTTTTTTTTTAGTTTGAATTGGTCATCTCTCTACTCAGAGGGGAAATCAGCTAGATACACCGCTTTGGGCAAGGACCAAGAGCTTTTCACTTCCTTTCAGACTTATTATCTCCCTGACTGCCACTGGCATTGAACAGGATCTGATATCAGAAATCTCACCTAATTTTTGAAGGGGGCAACAGAGAATGAGATGGTTGGATGGCATCATCAACACAATGGACATGACTTTGAGCAAACTCCAGGAAATAGTGATGGACAGGGAAGCCTGGGGTGCTGCAACCCATGAGGTCGCAAAGAGTCAAACATGAGTGAGTGATTGACCAAGAAACTGCTATTGCTAAGTCGCTTCAGTCGTGTCCGATTCTGTGCAGCCCCCTAGACAGCAGCCCACCAGGCTCCCTCATCCCTGGGATTCTCCAGGCAAGAACACTGGAGTGGGTTGCCATTTCCTTCTCCAGACCAAGAAACTAGAGGATAATAAAAGCACCTCTTTATGAGATAAGATTGCCATAAGGATTAAATGAGATAATACCTGCAAAGAATTTAAAAGAGTGTCTGGCACAGAGTAAGTTCTTAAAAATGCTGGCAATGAGTCATCAGTTCAGTTCAGTTGCTCAGTCATGTCCGACTCTTTGTGACTCCATGGACTGCAACATGCCAGGCTTCCCTGTCCATCACCAACTCCCAGAGCTTGTACAAATTCAAGTCCATCGAGTCAGAGATGCCATCCAACTATCTCATCCTCAGTCACCCCCTTCTCCTCCCACCTTCAGTCTTTCCCAACATCAGGGTCTTTTCCAGTGAGTCAGTTCTTCTAATCAAGTGGAAAAAGATTAGAGCTTCAGCTTCAGCATCAGTCCTTCCAATGAATATTCAGGACTGATTTCCTTTAGGATTGACTGGTTTGATCTCCTTGCAGTCCAAGGGACTCTCAAGAGTC
>SJYF01000930.1:635973-646083 GCA_006410515.1 Procapra przewalskii
CCCCCCCCCCCCCCCCCATTGCCCTGCAGCAAGTCATGGAGGAGCTTAGAGCCTGACAATAGGCTCAATGTGTTTACTGAATTGCTGCTAAATTAATTTTCTCAGTAACTGATGTGTTGAGAATGTTTATTGCTCTTCCAAGAGATTTAAGAAATCTCCACCTTCTGTGTGGGCAGTTTCCACACGTAATCTAACTTTTGTGAAAGAGTCCCAGTGGCATACCTAAACCATCATTTCAGAATCCCGGAGTCTTTTTCCAAAGCTCTCAGATGGCACCCACAGCTTTCCAGTTAGAGCTTTGCAACCTGCTGGATTTGGTGTCTGGCTTCCACTGCAGATGTAGATATAGTTGTTGAGTGACTAGCCCTATTTTAAAATGGGAACTACAGAAAGTAAGTCAAAACTTATTTGTTCCACATGCTCTCTTTCACCCCTGCCTCTTTCCAAGCAAGTTTTAGCCTCTTTATATGGCAACAGATTTGAAGAAAATGATTAGATCTCTTGAGTATTCAATCTCCATAGTCCTAGGGGAAAATGATGTCTGTATCATTTGTTCTCCTGGTCTTAGGGACTCTCTGCTGCCTTCCAAGTTTTTAGGGGAACCTCTACATCTTTTTTCATAGTAGAGATAAAAACCTCCTTCTCTTCTCCTTCCACAAAAAGTAGAATCAATTAAAAATCTTTATTAGAGATATTCTGCTGCTCAGAAAATATAAAACATGGCAGATAACCCTCCTCTCCATATGCAGCCACTTCCCATAAGCATTAAGTGAAAGGCACTCAATCGTGTCTGACTCCTTGCATCCCCATGGACTATACAGTCCATGGAATTTTCCAGGCCAGAATACTAGAGTGAGTAGCCTTTCCCTTCTCCAGGGGTTCTTCCCAACCCAGGGATTGAACCCAGGTCTCCTGCATTGCAGGTAGATTCTTTATCAGCTGAGCCACAGGGGAAGCCTCCCGTAAGCATTAAAGCCACTTAGATATTTGCATTACAGGAAAACCTCACCATACGTGTTTAAATTTCAAGGGGAAAAGAAAGAAAAAGAACTAGCCTTCACCGTGTTTTCTTTTGTCTGCATTTTTTATTTATTCACGTCATTATACAGGCTTCTAAATATAAAAGCATCGCATCTTCTCTGTGACATCTTCCCCGTGGTAAATCTAATTAAACTGCCATTAAAGGCTGTGTTCCCTCTATTATGCCAAGGTGACCGCAGCAGCTACTAAATGTGAATGTATCTTTCTTTGTTCACAGTCAGGCATTTGAGGAGGAACTGGCAACAGTTGGTATAGAAATAGATTTTCACAATTATTCTTATGTTGCATTTTTTTTTACAATCAGTATTTGCTGGATTTGATATCATTGTCAATTAAAGCAATGAATAACCATGAGAAAAAAATTATATAGCTACTGCATTTCCTTGTACTATATAATAGAGTTTGATGGCCAGTTAAAATCAATATTTGCATATTTCTCTGGCTTTTGATCAAGAGCCCCAGTCTGTGTCTCTGTGCAGACAGCTCCCTTTCCAGTCTATTTGTTTGACTCTAATAGGGCTGCTGCTGACTTCTGAATACGGCTAGTAAGTTTCAGCCCTCAAGTTTTGGCTCATGATAATTCCCATCTTTAATGTATTTTTTTCATCTTGATGCCATCCATCTTTGAGACTCAGTTTGAAATGAAGCTTCTCTTAGACCTTGGCGGCCCAAAGTGATTTCACCGAGTCAGCTGACTGCCCACGTGACCCACAGCACAGATATTTGTGCTGTGACTTTGCATCTGGTCATCCAAAGCATCTTCTGGGTCACCAACCTGAGGAAGAGGAGGGCAGTTCACAATTGTGGGTACGTACTCTCTCCATGGCAAGGGCTCACGTTTTGCTCTTCAGGTCCTGGCACAGGATGGGGTGGAGCCGGAGTGCCCTTAACTCACAGAAGCCAAGCAGGCTGGGATTTGCTAGCAGGGCCCCTCGGTCTGCTCATTCCCTGTAACTTTTTTTTTTTTAACCTTCATTCTTCTCCTCTCTATTGCTCTCATGTTGGAACCTCACATACACTTCTGCCCTGGGCCAGCAGGCTGTCTTTCCCTCTCTGTCCCTTGTTCCCTGCTAATGCACGTGTGCACACGCGCGCACACACACACACATGGTAGTTCCATACCTGTGGGGTTGCAGGGCATCCCAGGTCCTCTGGTTCACCTGGGCCTCCACTAGTTTCCCCCACACCTCCCTTTGAGCATCACGGCCCCTCCTGCTCCAGCTATCAGGGCTGCTGGCATCCAGTTCTCCTCACCTTGCATCCCTGGCCACCTGCTGCTGACTAAGGCATGTTGGTTTCTTCTCCTCCCTGCCCCCATTTTGCCCTTCCCTTCTCTTTGTAGGGCAGTTTGTAATCTATCCATCTCCACTGCATGACCAGGTTTCCTTCCCCCTGGATTTGGAGACCTCTGCCCATGTCTGTGGCCCCAGAGATGGACGCTCACTCTCTGGCAGAAGTGGGGCCGTTGACAAACAGCTTTCTCATTAGCTAGAGCCCCCACTTCGCTCCTCCATGTCTCTGTCCCTGATGGACTCTAAATAATTGTGAGTTGAGTCCAGTCATCTCAAAGCTCTCTTTCAAAACCCCCACAGCAGTTAAAGTTACTATTTGTCCAGCTTCTATCAGGCTGCCAAGTTCTTTACTTGAATTATCTCATCAAATACTTACAGTACTACCACAGGGCAAATACTCTTTTTTTTCTTCTTCTTCTTCTATTTTGTATGTGAGGAAACAGAGTCAGAGAAATTCATTAGCTTGCTCCAGGCTACTCAGTCCATAAAAGTCAAAGAAGCAACTCAAACTCTAATTCTCTGATTCTGTGGTATGCGTGTTGTTTCTGCTATGACAGGCCCATTCCCCAGTGAGAAGCAAAATCTCCAGGCAGGTTTGGATTTATAATTCTCAGTTTACAAAGCCAGTCATTTAACTCCACCGGAGGGTGCCTCGGTGTGGAACAGAGGCTACCCAGTTAATGGTCCACTTTGACCAAAGATGTTAAAAATATATAAAAAAGAGGGGCTTTGTGGTTGATTAGCACATTTACTTATTTGAGATTTACCTATGGAATTAGGAAAAGTTAAGGCATATTGAGATATTCCTTCCTCTGAATCCCAGAGTTGAATTTTTCTCCATGGATCTGTCTTTTGACCCAAATTCTTAGAGCACTCCCATCCACTCTAACAGTTCACATTGAAATCATTGAAATATGTGTTTCCTAAGCAGGTGATTTGTCAGCTGAAGGTTAATGACAGCAATGCTAATGACTCAAGGTAATTAAGTGTATCATATTTTTAAACCAAACTCCCTTAAGAAGTATTACTATGTAATTACGCCCTAGGGAACCTGCTGCTGCTGCTGCTGCTGCTGCTGCTGCTGCTGCTGCTAAGTCCCTTCAGTCGTGTCCGACTCTGCGACCTCATAGACGGCAGCCCACCGGGTTCCCCTGTCCCTGGGATTCTCCAGGCAAGAACACCAGAGTAGGTTGCCAATTTCCTTCTCCTGCACCATCTCCTAAATTAAAGTCAGGGAGACCTTCTTTCTTAGCAGCAATGTGTTTGTCTTCTCTCTTTCTCTATTTGATTTCACAAGTTTCATAAATCATTTAGCAGCTGCAATTGTTGTCAAAATGTTTTGGTTTCAAATGTAAATATGTATAACTATGTTGGCTCCCCCCACCCCCACCCCACTGCCTTCCAAGCAAAGAGAAAGAACTGTGTTGAAAAAAAGCAAACTAGAATTGCCAGTGCTTTTAGTTTAGCCAGGAAGAGCCACTTTCATGGGACCATGATCCTCTCTGAGGACCTTGCCAAGCTCTCCCTTGAAAATAAATGGTCCTCACTAGGGGGTGGGCTTCTCAGGTGACGCTAGTGGTAAGGAACCCACCTGCCAGTGCAGAAGACTAAGAGGCAAGGGTTTGATCCCTGGGTCAGTTAGATATCCTGGTGAAGGGCACGGCCACACGCTCCAGTATTCTTGCTTGGTGGATCGCATGGACAGAGGAGCCTGGTGGACTACGGTTCTTAGGGTTGCAAAGAGTTGGACGTGACTGAAGAGATTTAACATACACACAGTATCAGGGGGCACGTGCCCAGCTTAAAGCTGGAGCTGCAGTGAGTTTCAGGATTCCCAAACCCAACTGAGCTGGATGGATGCTGACCAGACTTGGTATTGCCCTGGGTAAGGGACCCTCATGCTAGGTGAGAGGCACAAGTGCATTTTAAAGCCATTTCCAAGGGTTCCAAGGAACTTGGGAATGATCATCATTCCAGTTTTTCTGAGGGAACATGGTTCACATGGGAAAACAATGAACAGTTTCATGATAGACCCTTGCATCCATCTTCCTCCCATTCTCTCTCATGGCTGGACACTCTTCCGAGGATGTGTCTGTGAGCCAGGTGGGCTGTGACAACGTGGAGCAGTCACAGGCTTTCAGCAGCAGAACACTTGCCATCTTCATGGGAATCCAAGAAGAATTCACTCATCAGACTTGTCTGCAAGCAGTTTTTCCTTTTTCTTTTTTTTTTAAATCCGACAAGGGGACTGCCCTGGTGGTTCACTGGTTGATACTCAGCCTTCCAAACCAGGGGATGTGGGTCCAATCCCTATTAGAGGAGCTAAGAGCCTACATCCCTTGTGGCCACAAAAGCAAAACACAAAAGAGAAGCGATATTGTAACAAATCCAATAGACTTTAAAAATGATCAACGTAAAAAATCCTTAAAAAATAAAAAAAAAAATAAAAATCCAACATGGCTTACAATGAAAGTCTTGTATGAACTGCAATGATCATAAAATGATGGAAACTATAGACTAGGAAAAGAAAATCAGCCATACACTGGGTAGCAGAGTTATTGCGTGAGACCATTAAATGTTTTAAGCTTCCAGAAGGTTCAGAAGGAGAATCACAACAGCATGCCCAGCATTCACATCTTCACTTTCTAATAGTAAAAACAGCATTAGCAGTTTTTTTTTTTTTTTAACCAACTTTGAGGATGAGGAAGGCATCATTCTCCAGACTTGTCAAAGCTATTTATTTTTTTCCTGGTGTATCCCATTTCTACCTCTGTTCTTAAGGAAATTCACATCATAGTATTTGTAATATTTCATGTTCTTCTTATCTTCTCCTCGACTCTCACATAACCATGTCAGATGAATTTTGACAGAGGTGAGATGACCAACAGGTCACAGGGAAGGCCCGCCCTGAGGAGTGCCTAGGAAGTCTGGGGGAGAGGTGAGGTTGGCTCTTCTCAGGGCCCAGGCAGCTGAGGGGCCAGGATGCCCTTGGAGGCTGAGGAAAGCTTGTAAAATCCTCCTTAGAAAATAGGCTTGCGTGTCCACATGTGCTCAGCCACTTTTCATGTCCAACTCTTTGTGACCCCATGGACAGTAGCCCCCCAGGATCTTTTGTCTCTGGGATTTCCATAGGGTCTGGCCGATGGAAAAAATCGATCCTGAGATTGTAACCATGGCCATATCCAGAGATCAGAGAATCTTGGTGTGTGGCACACAGGTCAGCGGTCCCCAGCCTTAGGGGCACTAGGGATCAGTCTTGTGGAAGACAATTTTTCAGCCAGTGGAGGTGGGATACGGTTTGGGGATGATTCAAGTGCATTATATTCCTTATGCCACTGCGCTTCTGACAGGAAGCAGAGCTGAGGGGGAGTTCAGGCGGTAAGTAATGTGAGTGCAGGGGAGAGGCTGCAAGTATGATGAAGCCCCGGAAAAGATGAAGCCTTGCTCCATGGCCCGCTGCTTGCCTCCTGCTCTGCAGCCCACTTCCTAACAGGCCATGGGACCAGTATGGGTCCACAGCCCACAGGTCGGGGGCCTCTGAGATAGGTAATGCCATGGTTGTGCCCACAACTGGGGCACCGGAATTGGGAGAGTTGTGCCCCGGAAGCTGGGTACCCGGAAGTGCCAGTCTGGTGGCTGGAGAGGGGAACATCTAGTCTCTGCGATGGAAGCACCCTCCTCACTGGGCTTTGCAAGAAAGGGATTCCACTTCTGCAGACACTTCCTATGTAATGAACGATTTAAAATTCGCCTCTGGTACCGTCCTTACCCCTGTTATGCAACTAGTCTCCCCAAAGGAAGCATAGTTGGAGGCGTCTGGGGCGTCAAGCACCCCAGGAGCCAAACAAAAAAGCATATTCCGTGCGTGAGCCGGGCTGGCTTCCGTTCTGGCAGCACCCAGGCACAGGGAAAACTTGTGTTTCTTCCAGATGGTTCCAGGCTCCAGGGACACATTTTTGGTCTCTGCCTTTGTCAAGTTCTCCTGTATTTTCACTGGTAATGACTCAAACAGGGGCCAGGGGAGTGATCTGCTGGAAAAAAAAAAATGATAAATCCTGCCGATGCCTCTTTTCTGAAAAGAGCAGGCATCTGTGTTCTGCTTCCTATGCCAGGCTTGTCTGGTTACCTGTTTTCCCCCAGTCCCAGTTCCCTGGTTGGGGGGCGCTGGCGTGTGCACAGTTCCAAAACACCTTAATGAGAAGGATGCTATTGTGGGGCTGTCATTATGGTGAACATCTGTGAACTGTTGAGTTTAATTGAGCTACAGCCAATGTTTATTGTGTGTGGAAAGAGTAGGGGATTAATGGTTGTCTGATTGTCTTTAGATGGTTTCTTCCTGTCTTTCACTTTCTCCTCTGATGTTTTGGCAGGAGTTACAAAAAGGAAGATCAGGCATCTGAATCACCCAGGAGTCTGGATTTTCAAACAAAGCAGCACAGGGTGGGGTTTTTCTTCCAGCCTTTGTTTGGAATCTATAATACATAATTTAGGGGTAAGTTCGAAAGCAGTTAATCAGTGGGAAAAGTTAGTTCTCCCATAGGAAAAAAAAAAAAGTCCAGAAAATTCACTGTAATTCCCAAAATGTTATCCACTTTGTACTGTAATTTCCAAATCTACTTATCTTAAATAAGAGTTGAAGATATGAAAGTTCGTGAAGGACCTTTTAGATTAAACTGAAAGGTTCACAAACCTTTTTTTAGGTCAAGAAGCAAATAATCCTTATTATTATTTTTTTTCCTTTTGACAAAGGTGAGTACAAATAAAGTTTGCCCTTGTCTTAGCTTCTCTACTCTGGACATCCTCTCCGGTTGCAGAATGCTCAGTTCAGTTCAGTTCAGTCGCTCAGTCGTGTCCGACTCTTTGCGACCCCATGAATCGCAGCACACCAGGCCTCCCTGTCCATCACCAACTCCCAGAGTTCACTCAGACTCACGTCAATTGAGTCAGTGATGCCATCCAGCCATCTCATCCTCTGCCGTCCCCTTCTTCTCCTGCCCTCAATCCTTCCCAGCATCAGAGTCTTTTCCAATGAGTCAGCTCTTCCCATGAGGTGGCCAAAGTACTGAAGTTTCAGCTTTAACATCGTTCCTTCCAAAGAAATCCCAGGGCTGATCTCCTTCAGAATGGACTGGTTGGATCTCCTTGCAGTCCAAGGGACTCTCAAGAGTCTTCTCCAACACNNATCAATTCTTTGGCACTCAGCCTTCTTCACAGTCCAACTCTCACATCCATACATGACCACAGGAAAAACCATAGCCTTGACTAGACGGACCTTAGTCGGCAAAGTAATGTCTCATCTTTTGATTATGCTATCTAGGTTGGTCATAACTTTTCTTCCAAGAAATAAGCGTCTTTTAATTTCATGGCTGCAGTCACCATCTGCAGTGATTTTGGAGCCCCCCAAAATAAAGTCTGACACTGTTTCCACTGTTTCCCCATCTATTTCCTATGCAGAATGCTAGACATCATCTTTCCCCATCCTTGACAAAGCTTTTAAGACTTAAACCACAGAGCAGGTTTTTATTTTATTTATATACTTATTTTTTTTCCATTATGACTTCAATCTGGAGAGCAACTTCCAAGATGCTTTTCAGTAAGAATTGGTCCATGTGTCTGACATTTTAACTTCATTTTCATAAGAAATTTGGACATATGGAAGTATTCCAACTCTAGATTTCAGGCTCTTCCTCTGTGCTATAAACCTGTGCTCACAGCTGCAGAGAAAGACATTTCAGCATGTTTAGTAGCTAATCTTCAGAGAGACATCATTTGAAGGCAAGCTGTGGAAAATATGCATAGAGATGCCTGCATCTGACTTTTTTCTGTTGAATGACGAATACCCTGCCTGGAGTGTTCCAAGGTAAAGGGATTGGCCTGGGGCTGAAACTTCTTGCTCCTGTCGGGAGTCACAAGCAGTGGCCTCCGTCCATACCCTTGGCAGCTCTAACAAGACTTCACCCTGCACCCCAGTTTCTCTGCCAGGTGCATACCCTATCGTAGGAGCAGAAGTAGCATCTTTCTCCAGGAGGCCAGGTGACACCTTTCTATGTCACTTCAATCAGAGGTCACAGGACACTGAAATAAAAATAAATAGAAAATAAACACAAGCAATAAGATAAAAGAAAAAAGAAAGCCCTTCAGAATAACATTCCTTTGGTCCAAGTACATACTTTTCCTTTTACCCTAGCTAGCAGTTTGCTTAGAGAAACCTGAAAGAATGCAAACAGAGTGCTGAAAAAGACATATGTGACCGAAATTAGCTGTTATCTTCAGGACGCCCCTGGATTGCACATGGGATAATGAATTAAATGAAGTGGAAACCATGGCCTGACTGGAAATGTGCTGTGTGCCTAATGTAATTAATCTCTATTGAAACAGCTAAGCCATTTAATTTGTGTTGCATGAATAATGAAATGAAAGGGGCACGTAGAATGAACTTTTTAACCAGCGGAGAAGATGCAACCCACAGGCTTCAAAACTGATTGGGAGTTTCCTGACAGCTCTGTAGATTTATGTGTATTGGCCACACTCCCTTCCTCTCACTGGCCGGTCAGGGATTGGTCTTGCATTTCAGACTGGCCTGGTCCATCTGGACTTTCGGGGAAATCTTCATCGTGAGGACAGCTTTGGACAGGGACCCAAAGGGTGCATGCAGAGCCCAGATCGCTGCTGGATGCCTCTAGCCCTTCCCTGCAAAGATTGAGCTTTCTTCTTTGCAGATTTGCTTCCTCTGAAGACTTGGAGAGAGCAGGGAGGGTAGTTATCTGACAACTGGTGTCACGTCCCTCTGAGCCTCTGAGACCATCAAGCTCCTCTGAAAACACTGGCATGTCTACAGTGGACTGAGAAGGACAGTGCCTAGAGGGCTTCAGTCCCTTGACTTCATCCTGAGCATGGAACTGCGCCCCCTCCCTTAACTTATTCTAGCATTTACCACAGTTTCCTAACAGGACAGGATTGCTATTATTGAAAAAACAAGCATAGTGCTAAATAACCCAGAATCTAACTGTCTTTCCCATCCTCCAGCATCTTTGCTGGCTTTGCTTGATACCTACCATCATGTCTCCTCACATACTGTGTCCAAATATTGGGGCAGAGGTGGGAGAGTGAGAGGGTGAAAAATATTTTATCAAAAACAATGTAGAATTTTCTGGGACAGTCCAATTAAATTCCTGCTGTGAAATTTAGGGTAAAGATTATTTGAAAGAGCACTGATTCTTGGGTAATGTATGTAACCCATTTTTTAAAAATGCCTCCTTAGATAACTTCCATTTACCTTTGTCTTCCAACTCTTTCCTTGGCTTTTTTTCCTATCATCAATGGAACAAACAGAACTCATGACACAATCTGTGAACAGAGCTCTGACTAACAGGGTCTATGAAAAAAATAGAAACTTAAGGTGAAAATAACAGAGGACAGTGGTAAGGAAAAACAGGGACAAGGGAAGAAATCTTGTGATGTATAAGCATAGGTAAAAAAAAAAGTCAGTTATACTCCAGTCTCTACATGGTTTTAAACAAACAGATAAGGCACTCTTTGAAGGTGTATCTAGTCACCATTATAAATAGGAATTTCTATCTAGCCTTGACAATTCTTTCAGTTTAATATATGTAAAAAAAAAAAAAAAAAGCAAGCTTATCACTCAGCTGATTCTGAAGACCTGAGTGGTGGTCTAGCCTTACAGGGTTCCACAAAGTTCCCTCTCCCCTCCTCCCTCAGAGCTCCCTCCCCTCCTCCCTCAGAGCTCCCCTCCCCTCCTCCCTCAGAGCTCCCTCCC
>SJYF01000930.1:647210-664849 GCA_006410515.1 Procapra przewalskii
CCCTCCTCCCTCAGAGCTCCCTCCCCTCCTCCCTCAGAGCTCCCCTCACCTCCTGTCTCAGAGCTCCCCTCACCTCCTCACTCAGAGCTCCCCTCACTTCCTGTCTCAGAGATCCTCTCACCTCCTCACTCAGGGATCCTCTCACCTCTTCTTTACCTTCAAAGCAGCTTCAGAGGCTGAAAATCACCCTCTGTCCCACCTTCCTTTTTTGTGCTCTCTCCAGGAGCTGGATTTTCTGCCTAAGAGGTCAAGTTGCCCTTGTTCTAAGCTGCCCCGAAGTCCTCCACCGTCTCCTCTATTGAGTCTGTTTCCTCCTCAAGTATGCTTGCTCTTCAACTATCTACTGGACCGGAACACACCGAAGTATAATTATCTAAACTAACTTATTCATTCATTTTAAAGATAACTTTGCTTTTTCAAATGGAGTGTGTAAGCATGCATTAAATTCATTGATAAGGTTGAAGATTTTTGAGGAAAGGAAGGACAAGCTTTGTATCCTATCTCTTGCTCAGGCTGCTATTCAGCCAAGTGGCCTCAGTCCTGGGAATATCACCATATCAGAAAATAAGCTGTTGAGAGAAGCCTCTGGTCATGCTTGGCTTTACCTTGCTCATCTTCAAATGTGTGACTTCTAAGAAGAGGTCATAAAACAGCCTGTAGCACTTGCCAACTCTCTCTCTCAGATTGCTTGCTGTCCAAATCCAGCTAGTGTCCTGAGGGCACTCAAGCTGAGCTGTGGAGTGGCCGTGATCAAGAAACTTGAGTCTCCTGCCACCAGCCAGGAAGAGAACTATCTAGAAGCAGATAGTCTTCTCCCAGGGAAGCCTCAGGTATTGTAGCCCCAGCTGATCCTTTGATCAGAACTTCACAAGACACCCTCACCAAGTTAACCTGCTTCTTCATTTCTGACCCACAATAACCAGAGGAGTATAAACTTTTATTCTCTTGTCTAAATTTTAAGGAAATTTTTTATTTAGCACTGGTTAACTAATAGACATTTAAAATAAGCTTTATATAAAATGTTTAAAATTATGTACAATTAGATAAATGCAAATCTTCTCCCTTGTTCCAAAAGGGTTTGAGATCACTTTGTGATTATCTGATTTGCTCAGGAAATGATCAAATTTGGCTTAGTCTTTTTAAACAATCTATTTATATGCCAGTAATATCACAATGTGCTACAACTGAATTTTCTTGTTTAAAGAATCTAACATATATTTTTGCCTTTACACTTTTAGCCTATTTGTTGTAAACTAGAAAAAGCTATCAATATAATATTAAAGCAGAACTTACTACTAGCATAGAAAATTGGACTGATTATTTGTAACTTATATGTGACTGAAGTTTAATTCAAGAAGGTATATTCTTTATTTTCGTGGTTTCTTTTTGGAAAAATACATGTTTTCTGTAGCTATTCAGAACAATGGAAGGCCCTTATACTGGTTTGATTTCATCTAAACTGTGAAGGTTTTCTTAAAAAAAAAAAAGGCAAATTTTCTACCTTTCAATTATGGTGTTTCCTGGATTTGGACTGAGTAGTCTAATTATGCCTAATTTTATCCCTCATTTGCAGAAAATGAAGAATCTGCAGCAAAAGCATCAAATGAAGTCAAGAACTCATTGTGTATAAGAATGTCCTAGTATGTCAACAAAGAGATAATGGGAGCTAATGAATCTGACTCTCTTCCTGAATGGTCCAACAGCAGTTATTCTGGTGTTACACAAAATTTGAAAGTACCTTCTTAAACAGTATAGTCTATGTATTTTCTTCCCTAAATAGCCCAATTAATGTATTCACCCACATTTCTGCTTTTTTAATCTTGGAATCAGGAAATTTGCAGCAGCTTGAAAAAACCAGCTATCTAAAACTTGGTAGCTATCTAAAACTTGTTAGCTATCTAAAACTTACTGGCTTAAATAACATTAATAAGTTTATCTTATGTAAGTTTTAATAGGTCCAAAAATTGGAAGCAGCTACACTAGTTAGTTCTGGATCCAAATCTCTCAAGAGATTGCAGCCAAGATGTAGGCTGGGGCTACAGCTATCTGATAGTTTGACTGGGGTTAGAGGATCTGCCTCCAAGATGGCACACTCCTTGGCAACCAGCAGGAGACCACAGCTCCCCGCTGCTCAGACATTTGCATAGGGTGTCTTGTGGGTCTCACAACAAGGCCACTGGCTTTCCATGGGCTACAAAATGGAAGAAAGAGGAATGCAGAGCAACAGAGTTTCTTACAACCTAGTCTTGAAGTCACAAACCAACATTTTTATAATATCTTTATGGTTACACAGGGCACCCTTGTCGTGTGTAGATTTTAGAGAGACAGTGTGTACTTGTCTTGTACAGCTCATAACTGCCCGAAAGGATCTGGAGATACTACTCATCCTCAAATCCACTGAAATTATTTTCTGTAAAGCACATGAATATTTTCATGAGTTATTTTTTGTTTTAACCTAATGGCACCCCACTCCAGTACTCTTGCCTGGAAAATCCTATGATGGAGGAGCCTGGTGGGCTGCAGTCCATGGGGTCGCTGAGAGTTGGACGCGACTGAGCGACTTCACTTTCACTTTTCACTTTCATGCATTGGAGAAGGAAATGGCAACCCACTCCAGTGCTCTTGCTTGGAGAATCCCAGGGATGGCGGAGCCTGGTGGGCTGCCGTCTATGGGGTCACACAGAGTCGGACACGACTAAAGCAACTTCGCAGCAGCAGCAGCAGCAAGGAATTTACCACAAATTTATTTTTAAAAACTTATTGAAACCATTTCTGTTTGAAATGAGTGGAAGTGATGAAGACAGTCTTTTCACTCTTTTTTTCTTTTTGTGGTACTAAGAAAGAGTTCAGTACATATAAAATGTATATTTTTAAAATTTTATTGGACTATAGTTGATTTACAACATTGTGTTTCTGCTGTGCAGTGAGGTGACTCAACCTAGATTCTTTTTAGGTTATTAGAGAGGATTGAAAAGGGCTCCCTGTGCTATATAGTGGACCTTTATTATCCCTTTTTTTTAAATGAAATAATGTCATTTGAAGCAACATGAATGGACCTAGAGATTAGCATATTGGGTGAAGTCAGACCAAAAAATACAAATATCATATGGTATCACTTACATGTGAAACCTAAAAAAATGGTAACAATGTTTTGTCTTTTCTCCATTCATTAGGAAGAAGCTCTTTAGAACAATAGCAATTAAACTCACTTGAACAACAATTTAAAAAAAGGAAAAAATTTTTCAAAACTCTGGATTTGAAGATTGTGGAGAACTGTAGATTGGCATAACTCAGATTTCTTTCTTTCTTTTTTTTTGGCCTGTGTATAGGTCTGGAACTAAATGGTCAAACCATTTATTTAATCCATGCCACTTTGAAAAAGTGAAATCTAGCTCCAGAGCAGTCAGCGATGCAGTTTCATATAGAATGATTTTACTGTATAGACATTAAAATAATTTAAAGATATTAAATGAATTAGTAAATTTTACATGTTTTATTCAGCATTATAGAAACATTCAAAATACAAAATGCTAGTTATTGTTTTTAATTTCCTTGAAAATATCAGAAGTCTTTGTTATGAACTTTTCCAGGCTATCATACCTTTAGTTACAGGGGATGGTATGGATTTTTTTTTTAAGGACCAGTTTTCAGTGGAATGATGCATGTTGAAGTCAAATGGATGCAGTTTTGAACCCTTACTTGTATTTGACCTTGGACAAATGACATAGTCCTTGAGCATCAGCTATATATAGGAGACGGTCCCTATCCTGCTGGTTCCCTAGAAAGAAAATAAAGAATTTTAGTAACATTATTAGCATAGGTCCTGCTAGCTTGTAGGGACTCAAAAAGCTAGCCCTGATGGTTATTCAGGTAACACCATCTCTCTGAAAATTTGGATATAAACTTTCTAGATCTTAAATTGTGTTTAAAATACACTTAGGAAGTTGCTTCTAATAAAATCCTCTGTTAACTTTCTATAAATGTTTTGAAAGGAGAATAATCTCTCTGTAAGGAAACTCTGACCTTCAAATGACCAACAGGTTGGTCTAGAAATTTAAATGTTCAGTTAGCCTTGACTGGGGTGTAACAGTCAAGGCTAACTGAACCAACTGGCCTGCAGCCCTCATGAAAAAGAAAATATTATATATCTCTGATCTTGTACTCCATGCCTTTGAATTCAGCAACAGATAGAGGAGAAGCTGGGCCAGCGCCAGAGACAGTAAACATGAATTTCTCCTTAGATATAAGCCCAGTGTTTACAAGGTTAGCCATGCAACACAGGACTTTGAATTATGTGACACAACTTTTGTTGTGTTAATGTACTTCATTCATATGCTGATAAGACTTCTGTTGCTGGTGGCTGAAGGGTGCCTTTAACTTAATACAAAGGGCAGCTGTAAGTTTTAATTTACTACAACCTGATCACCCCAATTGGATGTGCTATGCTCATCATAAATTTAACTATGGTTACATTGCTCGGGCAGATAATTAGAAAGCACACCATTACTCCTACATTGAATACAATATGCTTTTTGTTTTTTGCCATAGTCATTTTAACAGTTTAAACAGTAAATTAAATTTACAATACGGTTATCAAAGTGCAGGCAGTGACAAAGAACATAGATTATCTGGTTCAGCCTCCTCATTTTACCAATGAGGACACTGCTCCGAAGAAAGGAGGGGGTCTTCCCAGAGGTCACACAGCTACTGAGAAGCAAAGCTGATGCTGGAACCCAGGAGTCCTGTCTCCCTGTCTAACTCTCTTTCCTCTGTAGTACACCAACGGAGAGTGAAATATGGTAACGTGATACTGGGGGATTCTGGGCTTCTTTTTCTTACTCATTCACACTCTCTTTAAAGAAACTGAAACATTCTGCCAGCTTTTCTATGGAGTATAAATCATCCACTGAGTAACTACAACATGTCGAAGAGCTTTGGGGTAGCAATTTCTTCCATTCGTTCTATGCCTTCTAGACTGATTCTGTATCATTTTTTGCGATTGTCAGGCGAGTGTATGCGCCTCGGTTCTTTCTCGCCACAACAAAGATTTGGAGTGACGGGCATTAAAGTTCTCGGCGTGTCACCGCTCTCAGGTCTTGGACAGACCAAGTTATAGCTCTCAGGTCTTGAACAGATCGTGTTATAGCTCTTAGACAAATCAGTGTTACAGCTCTACTTTATTTACAAAATAGCAGGAAAATCCATCCTCGAGGGGTGAGGGCATGTCGACCCAAAGACGCGAAGAGAAGGGCGCCTCAGCGCGCAGGTGGGAGAGAGAGAGAGAGAAAGACCCTTTCCCTTCGGGTCCTCTTTTTACATGTCTTTTCCTCCCCCCTGGGTCTGCCCTATGTAAACTGCGGCAGAAGTGGGGTGGAACTGTTTGTTCTACCTGAGGTCCTCACTCCAGTCCTCCGACCCGCCTTTGTTCTATTTTTGCAGGCTTTCCCCTTCCTTGAGATGCTCTGTGGCTCAGACGGTAAAGCGTCTGTCCACAATGTGGGAGACCCGGGTTCGATCCCTGGGTTGGGAAGATCCCCTGGAGAAGGAAATGGCAATCCACTCCAGGACTATTGCCTGGAAAATCCCATGGACAGAGGAGCCTGGTAGGCTACAGTCCATGGGGCCCCAAAGAGTTGGGCATGACTGAACGACTTCACTTTCACTTCTTTCCCCTTCCTTGTCTTTTAGCCACTGCCATTCTGGACTCCTGTTTCCTATTCTAACCACCTAACACAATCAACTCATCTCCTTGCTTCTGCTATATCTCTGTTCCATTCCAACCTCAAAAATACAGTAAATGCATCCATTCCATTCCATTCTATTACAAGTATCTGCCCTAGAGGAGGCACTGCTCTAGTGATGGGTGCCCTGCAAGGAATAACAAAGAAATCAAGATCTACATCCTCTTCACAGAACCCTGAGAACCCTTGACATTCGCTTCACGAAGCTGTTCTGTGACTTCCGTTGCTTCCTTCACGGAGCTGTCTAACCACAGTAGCCCTTTTGTACTGCAACGCTGAAATGTTTCATATAGGGAAAAAAAAAAACAAAGCAAAACAGAAAACAGGTTCCTGGGCTCCATCTCAAATCACTTCGTTAGAATTTCTGGGTTAAAAATCTCCATTTATAACAAGCACCCTTGGTGATTCTTAAGCCATCTTAAGTTGGAAACCCACACTCCTACAAAAATGAATGTCTGCTAAAGAGATGGTAATGAACATGGAGGCCTGGCATGCTGCGATTCATGGGGTTGCAAACAGTCGGAGACGACTGAGCGACAGAACTGAACTGAAATTCACTGGACGTTCACCACATGGCCCCATTTTTCTATTTGTCATCTCTTATGTGAGTAAAATATTTTGTCTATTGTGCCATTGACTCCTTAATGACAGTGGCTCTAATTGCAGATTTTTTCTGTGTGCCTGAGAGTGCTTAGCACCATTTATTGAATATACTAGCTATCCAATTTACTAAATGACTCCATAATTAAATATGAAATGACATTATTCATTCTTGAGACACTCTTCTCCCCAGGAATGCAGCACGAGATTTTATTTTTTGTTTCTTAAACTGTGTACTTTCCAAAGTTACTAATACTAACCAGAAGCTCTATGGGGATGCTATGTGACTCCCTCTTCTCTCCCTTCCCCTCCTCAGTTTATTGAATATTACCGGTCCTTGCCCTCAGTATATAGACACTGGCTCAGAGTAGGGCTTGTGGCTCTGGCCTCAACTAATCAAAGCAATCCCACCTATCGCATATTCAGGGGTGAGTATGACCCCATTAAGACCAATGAGACACAAGGGGAGATTAACCGGGAGCTCTAAGAACATGGGGACTTCTTCATAGGGAAGAGAAAGCATATAACCTTGGTGGCTACCTTACAACCTTGACAGCAAGCAGCCGTATCATACGGCAGATACTGCAGAAGTCAGAGCAGAGATGGCAAGACCGAGAGTCTCAAAGTGCTGATGGGTCAAACTATCCATGAAGTTGGCTTGCCTTTAAGCCGTGCTGGTTATACAAGGCAATAATCTTTTTTTATTATTTAAGTTGCTTTGAGCTGGAAGTTATGTTGTGCACGTGTGCATGCTAAGTCACTTCAGCTGTGTCCAACTTTTTGTGACCCCATGGACTGTAGTCCACCAGGCTCCTCTGCCCGTGGGACTCTCCAGGAAAGAATACTGGAGTGGGTTGCCATGCCCTCCTTCAAGGGATCTTCCCAACCCAGGGATGGAACCCAAGTCTCTTACATCTCCTGCATTGACAGGTGTGTTCTTTACCACCTGGGAAGCCCGAGTGTTCTGTTACATGTTATCAAAAGCGTCCTGAGTGACATAGATAAGGAGCAGGTTTATCTTTGTCACTGCCCTATCCCCAGGGCCTGGCCCAGTAGATAATACAAAGTCAACAACCAAGATATAATTTTGAGTGAATAAATGAGCTATAATTGTGCACTCTTGCTGTCTTACTGGACTAAATAAATGCAATATATTCAGAAATTACCATGATTTCTTTTTTTATTTTTTTAAACAGTGTCCTGACTTGTTATTGGAAGCTATCATGTTGTCCAATACTCTAAGCTATACATTCCTGTACTGAATCCAAACTTATTCAAGTGCTGTGTTAGTTTCTGAGAATATGGAGATTTTTAAATAAATAAGATGAAAAGAATTCATGTTTGCTGACTCTCTGAATTTAATTCCAGTCCCAAAGGAAGGCAATGCCAAAGAATGCTCAAACTACCACACAATTGCACTCATCTGACATGCTAGTAAAGTAATGCTCAAAATTCTCCAAGAGAGGCTTCAACAGTACATGAACTGAGAACTTCCAGATGTTCAAGCTGGATTTAGAGAAGACAGAGGAACCAGAGATCAAACTGCCTACATCCGCTGGATCATCGAAAAAGAGAGTTCCAGAAACACATCTATTTCTGCTTTATTGACTATGCCAAAGCCTTTGAATGTGTGGATCACAACAAACTGGAAAATTCTGAAAGAGATGAGAATACCAGACCACCTTACCTGCCTCCTGAGAAATCTGTATGTAGGTCAAGAAGCAGTAGTTAGAACCAAACATGGAACAATGGAAGTGAAGTGAAGTGAAGTGAAGTAGCTCAGTCATGCCCAACTCTTTGCAACCCCATGGACTGTAGCCTACCAGGCTCCTCTGTCCATGGGATTTTCCAGACAGTAGTACTGGAGTGGATTGCCATTTCCTTCTCCAGGGGATCTTCCCGACCCAGGGATTGAACCCGGGTCTCCCACATTGTAGACAGACGCTTTACCATCTGAACGACAATGGAACTGGTTCCAAATTGGAAAAGGAGTACGTCAAGGCTGTGTATTGTCACTTTGTTTACATAACTTACATGCAGAGTACATCATGGGAAATGCCAGGCTGGATGAAGCCAAGCTGGAATCAAGCTGCTGGGAGAAATATCAGTAACCTCAGATATGCAGATGACATCACCCTTATGGGCAGAAAGCAAAGAAGAACTAAAGAGCCTCTTGATGAAAGTGAAAGAGGAGAGTGAAAAAGCTGGCTTAAAACTCAACATTCAGAAAACTAAGATCATGGCATCCAGTCCCATCATTTCATGGCATATTGATGGGGAAACAATTGAAACAGTGACAGACTTCATTTTCTTGGGCTCCAAAATCACTGCAGATGGTGACTACAACCATGAAATTAGAAGACACTTGCTCCTTAGAAGAAAAGCTGTGACCAACCTAGACAGCATATTAAAAAGCAGAGACATCGCCAACAAAGGTCTGTCTTAGTCAAAGCTATGGTTTTTCGAGTAGTTATGTATGGATGTGAGAGTTGGACCATAAAGAAAGCTGAACACCAAAGAATTGATGCCTTTGAACTGTGGTGTTGGAGAGGACTCTTAAGAGTCTCTTGGACTACAAGGAGATCAAATTAGTTAATACTAAAAGAAATCAGTCCTGAATATTCATTGGAAGGACTGATGCAAAAGCTGAACCTCTAATACTTTGACCACCTGATGCAAAGAACTGACTCACTGGAAAAGACCCTGATACTGGGAAAGATTGAAGGCAAGGGGAGAAGGGAATGACAGAGAATGAGATGGTTGGATGGCATCTCTGACTTGATGGACTTAAGTTTCAGCAGGCTATAGGAAGTGGTGATGGACAGGGAGGCCTTGCTTGCTGCAGTCCATGGGGTCACAAGGAGTCGGACACGACTGAGCAGCTGAACTGAACTGAACTGACTATCTGAAATAGCCCAGACGCTGTACTGAGTGCTTTAACATACATTTTTTTTTCCCAGTGAATCCTCACATCAGCCTTATGAGATGTATATTATTAGTCATGTCTGACTCTTTGTGACCCCATAGACTGTAGCTCATCAGACTCCTCTGTCCATGGGATTCTCGAGGCAACAATACTGGAGTGGGTTGCCCTTCCCTTTTTCAGAGGATCTTCCTGACCCAGGGATCAAACCCAGGTCTCCTGCATTGCAGGTAGATTCTTTACCATTTAAGCTACAGGGAAGTCCTGTTATTATGACTTTAAACAAACAAGATTATCTTAGGGTGATTTATTAGACCAAAGCCATGGAGCGAATCTGTGAGGAAATTGATCTTCAAACTCAGCTTCCTGCCCTTTTCCCCTCCACCCCAGACTGATGCTTGTGGTCAAGAAACTCACACTTCCCACCCTCCACTGGAGGTCTGCACCCAGGTTTGAAGCCTCACAGTTTCTCTTCTGCAGAGGGAACTCAGCAATCCATTGTTTCAAGGTCACTGAAGGGAAAAATACATGCCTTTGCCTCAGAGAAATAATAATGTTGGTTACTCACAGTGCTTTTTGTCCTGTTTTAGAATTTAATTGGAGCTAGTTTTTAGCTTCTGTGACTGCCAAATGACCAAGAGGTCGGCTGCCCCGCTGTGGGCTTTTCAGCCAATTCATGAGGGTTATTTTACTTGACAAGGGTCCTGTTTTAATGGGAAGAGTTGTCACATCCTATTCGCATCCTGTTTTTGATCTCACTACAGCGAATTGGGTTGATCTAGTCCCCTGCCCTGCACACTGTCCCTTCCTAGCTTTTTCATTTAGCGGCCCCACTTTGATATGCAAAGAAAGCTTGCCCCCTGGTCAAGCTGTTTCCTGCCTGGTTGGATTTCCCCCAACACCTGAATGTGGTCTTCCACAGCAGCCGGGTGGAAAGTGCCAGCTTCCCCCGCAGCTGTACAGCCAGCTGCTCTGGGATCACAGGTGATGCAGTGATGGGTCTCAACTTCCCAGCCGTTCCCTTGTTCAACAAGAGGATTCTGTGTGGTGGTGCTCCACTCATCAACGGCTTTCATTTCTTCTCAGCAGCAGATGCCATTTGTTCTGTGGCTCATCAGTCTCTTGAAACAAGTTTCCAGGCAGCCTTGCCTGTGAGCAAGGACCTCATCAGCTCAGTGCTCCTGCCCACCAGGTGGTACCCAGAGCTTGAGCTTGCTTGAAATTCCTGTGACTTGTTATCACCCTCAGGAGGAAAAAATAAGCAAGAAGATGAAATCAGAGAAAATTTGAAAGGAGATCTCTTCTCATGAAAAATGTCTGCTCTAACAAATAAAATTGATCAATTTCTGGCTAATTTAATTAAGAACGTAAGAAGATATAAATGTATATTTACACAGATGTTTTCATATCCATACAGACACACATATACAATTGTATAGCTTTAGATATATATGCATGATCTCAGTACTCAAATTAGAAAGCTTAATGAAATTTTACTACATTTAAAGCTTTTTAAATAACTCAAGTAGAGAGGAAAAAAAAATTGGAATTGGCCAAAAAAGTGAAAGCAGTTTTGGAAGTTTATGAAAGAATAACATCTAAGAAAGATGACAGCGAGCTTTAATAGAGAGTAATTTCAAAAGTTGAAGGAATAGATAATTCCTACTATTTGTGCTAAGAGACCACCATAGAGTTTGGGACAGTAGAGGTCAGAGGAAGATGTGGACAAAGGGAGATGGATGGGAGCAGAGGTGTGAATAAAGGAAGGAGAGAAACAGAGACAGAAGGAAGGAAAAAAGGCACGTGGCTTATAGAAATGGGAACATGACCCTTAGAAGTAATATCTAACATCTTCCCTCTCAACTGTAATCATTCACGTCCTTTTCACCCAGGTTTACTAAGTCAGCCTTTTTCCTGGTCCAAACCTAGGGCTTAGATTTCAATAGAAATCTCATCATCATCACAGCTGAAGTGTCCATTAGTTTCTCTCTGGTAGCTTCTTGCCCCTGGAGGGAGCCCGGGACTCCTTGACACTTTGATTTGCAACTTCTCCCAGACTCTCACTCAGTTATCCCCATTATTGTGGACAGGTTTCTTTTCCTATCTTCAGCTGCTTAACGAGCTTGGAGTCCTGTGTAGATCCCCAGACAGCCCAGCACAATTCTAATAGATGCCCTTCAGGTGCGTAGGCTCCTTGGAATCATGCGCGCACAGACTCTGTGACCTTTGGTGCAATCCTGTGTCCACATTCCAACACCTGATGGTGCGTGGAGGGGTTAAGCCTCTTAATCCTAGATCTTGGCAAGGCTCCCATCTCTACAAGGCGCTGTTTGCTTCATCTGATTCAGAAAAGTGCCAGTTGTGTCGTGCATATCCAGGGAATGGAGCTGGGCCTGATTCAGGCAAAAGGCTCTCGACACTGTTGCTCCCCATGCCTCAGCCTCCCACCAGGGAAGTGTATTACACTGGAGTGAGTCAGTTTTCCTTCTGGTCCTGTCCCTGAGTCTCTCGTGCCCAAAAGCTGGACTTGGAGGTTGCAGTGGGTCTGAGTTCAATCTGTGATCTGTGCCTCTCCCCCCAATTCCAAAGCACCCCCACCCGAGTGGGCAGCACGTTTTTTCAAAAGCTCAAACTTCCTCAGAGGCCACTACCCTGCAAAAAATTCCTCAGTGACTTCTTATTGCCCTCAGAAGGAAAAATAATCAGAAGGGGAAAGCCAGAGAAACTTAAAAATTCATCTATTCTGATGAAAAGCAGGAAGGGAGTTTGGGAGAGAATGGATATGTGTAGATGTACGGCTGAGTCCCTTTGCTGCCCACCTAACACTATCACAGCATTGTTAATCGACTATAATCCAATATAAAATATAAGGGTAAAGAAAATGAAACCAGAGAAAATTTAATAATTGACCTAACAAAATGTGGATACTCTAACCAAATTGATGAATCTCTGGCTTATTTAAGAAAATAAGAAAGAAGACATAAATATACATTCATACAGATGTTTTCATATTTATACAGATATACATATATACATATTTTCACATATCTGTATAAAATCTTAGTAATTAAATTTGAAATCTTAATGAAATTTAACTCCATTTAAGGCTTTTTAAATGCAGAGAAGGTAGAAGAAATAAATTGGAATAGATCAAGACTATGAAAGAAATTTTAGAAATTTATGAAAGAATAACCTCTAGGAAAGATGCCCGTAGGCTTTACTGGATAGTTATTTCAAAAGTTGAAGGAATAGATAACTCCTACCATTATCTGTTACCATTTAATGATGCCTAAGGATGTGTGAGCTTCCCTGGTGGCTGAGATGGTAAAGAATCTGGCTGCAAGGTAGGAGACCCAGGTTCAATCTCTGGGCTGGGAAAACCCCTCAGAGAAGGGAATGGCTACCCACTCCAGTATTCTTGCCCGGAGGAGTCCATGGACAGAGGAGCCTGACAGGCTACAGTCCATGGGATCACAAAGAGCTGGACAGAACTGAGCCACTAACACTTTCACATGTTCATAAGGATTCAAAACGGTGAAAGGTGTTTAATTTCACTTTGATAAATTAGTAAGACTCTGATATTAAAATCTGATTAAATTGCTTTAAAAATAAAACAGTAGATCAATGTTACTTATGAATATAGATGCCAAGTTACTAAAAAATTATAGCTAGTCAAATTCTTCAATGTATTAGAGTAGATCAGTATATCAGCATATTAGAAGAAGAATATACTTTGTCAAGTAAGTTTTAATCTAAAAACAGATGGCTAATTAAATGTTAGAATGACTAGAACATAATTTATAATATTAAGAGAACAAAGGAAAAGTGCATTTGCGGCAGTTCAAATTTTATTGCATATTTTATTTTAATAGGTAAAATAGGAGTAGAGAAATATGTTCTTAATCTGATTTAAAAGGTAAGTTAGATGATTTCCTTGGCAGAGCTTCCACTGCAGCGGGCACAGTTTGGATCTCTGGTTGGGAAACTAAGATACAGGGTGCCTTGTGGTGCAGCCAAAATAAATAAATAAATTGAAGACAATAGTGAACATCTTACCTTATGATAAGAATGTTGATAGTATTGTTCCTAAGTTAGACGTAAAACACACAAAGCTCTCTTTGCTATTACTATTATGAACACTTTAGTCACTGTTGTGAACATTTTATTGTCTTTAATAAGATAAAATAAATCTAAATTCTAAAAAAAGAGAGTGATATCATCAACTCTTGAGGAGTTTTTTAGACAACAAGAAATTGAGCACTTTCATAATCTGGTAATAAGAATGTGATAAAACATTCAGAAGGACAATTTGGCACCCAAATTGTAGTGTTTATCAAGAAACTTTCATTTCAGACAAGTAAAGTGTATATACTTATAATTCTGTAATGTATAGAAATATCAAATCACCATACTGGGCCTCAGGAGCTAATGTAGTGATGTAGGTCAATTGTAGTAACACTTTAAACAAAATGGTGGAAAAAGGAGATCAGATTTGTGGTTAGCAGAAGTGGTGAGAGGATGGAGATAGAACTGAATGAATGTCGTCAAAAAGAACAAACTTCCAGTCATAAGATAAATAAGTAGAGGGCATTATCAGTCCCAAGTTGGCACTTGCTGTGGGCACTTGCCATCTGCCTCTGTGAGGATTAAATCAGGTCCTGCTGCGGTTACTGCCTTTCAACACCCTCTGAAAGGAGTTCAGGGTGGAGAGAAGAAATGAGGCACTCTGTGCTTGGGGAAAAACTATCAGGGCAGGTCTTCAGATAGATATGTTCAGGAACTGATTTTATGAGTCCGTTCTTGTATTTCCTCATATCTAGAAAAGCACTGAAATCCTTCATGGTGATGACTGTTCCTCATGACTAGCAAAACTTCACGAGACCAGCAGAGACTTTCTGGAAAAATATGTGCTTGATTTTTGCATGTACTCTCTCTGCACCTAAATCACATATACACTATTCTCCTCCCTACCTCTTTGAAGCAGTTTCTCAGAACTATTTGAGGTGTTACCTCCAGGCCTGTGCTGGAGGAAGGCAAGACAACCCACTCCAGAATTCTTGTTGGAGAATCCCATGGACAGAGGAGCCTGGTTGGCTACAGTCCACAGGGTCGCAAAGAGGCAGACACGACTGAGCAACTTAGCATGCACACAAGCTCCAGGGTTACAATCCTTATTTTGCCCCAAATAAAATCGAATGTGCAACTCTCTTGCTGTTTATTTTTTAAGTCAACAGTTTATTAACAGAACAATTAATATAATTAGCATTGTTATATGTTGCATTTGAACATTGAGAGTAAATCTTGGGTCCTCATCACAAGGAAAATATGTTTTCTTTCTTGTTTTGTATCTTGTCTCTTTATGACATAAAGCTCACCAAACTTCCATTGTAAGTCAAATCATTATACAATCCACCTTAAACATATACAGTGACATATATAAACATATACATGTCAATTATATATCGATAAAACTGGAGAAACAAATAAAAATAAACAAAAATATACACGAGTTCACTTAGTGCTGTGTTTTCAATATTTATGTAGGTGGGACTGAAATGCTGGAGCTCCATGTGTGAAATGTACACGCTTGGTTCTATAGAGAAAGACTATAAAAGACAGCTACATGTTGATAGCAGTCCTGGGGTCGTAGAAATGCTAACACACAATCTTCGACAAGGCAAAATCATGACTCATGAAAGTATAAAATGAGTTCATGTCCAACATTTTGTTCAGTTTATTAAGTGATGAGGGAACCAGTAAGACTAATTCAAAGAGTATGTAAGGAGCTAGATGTTCATAGTCAATTTAACAACAAAATGCTAGGATATAAACGCTGGAATAGACACAAAATTGGGTAATATTCTACAGCATAAGATATGAGTGACTTTATTTTTCCTAGTAGACAAAAATTATTGAGATCTCTACTGGACACAAATCTATAAGTTAACATGTGGCTTCATTAAGACTGGAAAATTAATTAAGAGTAAACAGTGAGCTGAATATTCATTGGAAGGACTGATGCTAAAGCTGAAACTCCAATACTTTGGCCATCTGATGCGAAGAAACGATTCACTGGAAAAGACCCTGATGCTGGGAAAGATTGAAGGCAGGAGGAGAAGGGGACAACAGAGAATGAGATGGTTGGATGGCATCACTGACGTGATAGACATGAGTTTGAGTAGGCTTCAGGAGTTGGTGATGGACAGGGAAGCCTGGTGTGCTGCAGTCCACAGGGTCGCAAAGAGTCAGACACGACTGAGCGACTGAACTGAACTGAACTGAACTGAAACACTGAGCCGAACAAAGTATTTTCCCCCAGATCTGTGCTATTCAAGATGGTAGCCACCAGCCACACATGGCCTTAGAACTAGTCCACACTGAGATGTGCTGTGAGTGTAAAATTCACACCAGATCTCAATGATTGAGTGCAATAAAATCATATGAAATATCTCATAAATAATTTCTTACACCAATTACACATTAAATTGAAAATATTTCTTGGATTCAATTAATTATAAAATTAACTCTACCTATATGTTTTTAATATAGCTAGTAGGACACTTAAAATTTTGCAGTTTGCACTCGTGTTTCACATTATATTTTTCTTCATTCTAGATAGCCCTTAGGTTGTTTTTTTGTTCTCCTATGATGTTGAAAGGACATGCCATGTATATTTATGCTTCCAAGTTTTGAATAATTTTTATGGCCAGTAGTATGAGTCACTTTTTCTTCATTTGTTTTGTAATTTTACAAAATCTGTAAGATATATAAGTGTTGATTTTTTAAGCTGAAAAACGTTGTTGTACTTGGCTCTGACTACAGAGCAACTGAGTCAGGTTAGGAGAGAAAAAGGACACGGAGTAGGATTTTAAACAAGATGCTAATGGTACGTTCAGCTGTGTTAGCTCCAATATCCTCAACGAGTTATTTCCACTAATGATTTTAGGCAGCCAAGCATCTCTTAAAGTCTAATGCAGAGAAAATGAGAGTGATTCCAGACACGAGTTGCGAAAGCCCCATCTGGACAAGAAGGAGCTTCACCGTTCATCTCTCTGAGTTACATGCTATCTCCTGGAGCTATTGGGCCAGGACCAGTCACACAGGGTAATCAGCCACATCAGCTTGAGTTGCAGAGTTTTGATGATAGAAGAGGCGGCAGATCAAGAAGGTGCCACGTCTAGCCCCCGTGAGGCTGAACCAGATTGGAATGGTCTGGGATGACCGTGACCCAAGAGGACAAGAGATTCCCAGGCATCCTCAGATCCTAGGCTGGTGTATCTTTACCTGCTGGATGGTCTCTGCATTACAGACCTCACAGGTGCTCATCAATTCAATGGGAGATGCTTGGCTGGAGGACAAGCCAGACCCTTTGATATCTAGCTTTCATTTCATTGCTATCTCACAGAATACTTCTATGGCTTCCTTGGCTGAAATTTAGGAACAAAAAAGTCAAGACCCTGGAATTTGCCTTCTAGTCTTTTATTGTGCTTCCCATAGTCAACAATGTAAACCTCTCAGGACATGAAGAATATTGGTAAACATTTCAAAATTAAGGTGGCCTGCACTCTCAAATCTAATGTCTTAGATTTTCCAAGCTATGAACATTTTCTCTAAAGTATATAAAATAAAAATTAGTAATGGTATTCCCAACCCCTTGGGTTCTGAGGGTAAGGAGTGTAATTTATGTAGAAAATAGCATTTCTATAAATAATAAAACTAAAGTAGCAGTTAGAATTAAAATAATACATTGTCACCTCTGTTTTTTTTAAAAAAGGACAGTAACAACATTTCTTCAGTTAGAATGGTGAAAGAGATTGATCCACGTGTGTCTTCTCTTTGAGTTTTAAATTTTCATCGATTGACCAGATTTTCAAGTTCAAGTAGCAAACTGTAGGCCAGTTGAAGCTGAGGCCGATTCAATAGACAAGCTGAAAGGACACTGTTCTTCTGTGTAGGCTTCTGTTTTCAGGGCAGAACGAAGCAGGTGGAGCAGCTGTTTCTTTTCTTTTTTTTCTTATATTCTTAGTTTGTTATTTTAAAATAGATATGATTTTCACATGATTCAAAATTGAAAAAGATCAAAGGTACTGTTAAACCTGTCTGTAGGGCAGCAATCGAGATGCAGATGTAGAGAAAGGGTTTATGGACATGAGAGAGAGGAGGAAGGGGGTGGGATGTATGCAGGAAGTAACAAGGAAACATATACACGACCACATGCAAAATCGTCAGCCAGTGGGCATTTGGTCTATGACTCGGGGAACTGGTACTGCAGTCCATGGGATCGCAAAGAGTCGGGCACGACAGGGCGGCTGAACTGAACTGAACTGAACTGAACTCAGAGAACTCAAACCAGGGCTCTATACAACCTAGAGGGG
>SJYF01000930.1:668812-696489 GCA_006410515.1 Procapra przewalskii
AGCTGCGGCTCCCTGCTGCTGTTGTTTAGTCCCTAAATCATGTCCAACTTTCTCTGACCTCTTGGACTACAACCCGCCAGGCTCCTCTGTCAGTGGGATTTCCCAGGCAAGAATACTGGAGTCAGTTACATTTCCTTCACCAGAGGATCTTCCTGACCCAGGGATCAAACCTGAGTCTCCTGCTTGGCCTGTATATTCTTTACTGCTGAACCACCCAGGAAGCTCCATGTTATACATAGTAGGGTTTGATTCTTTGATTGGAAAGATTCCCTGGAGAAGGGAATGGCTACCCGCTCCAGTATTCTTGCCTGGAGAATTCCATGGACAGAGGAGCCTGGCAGGCTAGAGTCCATGGGGTCACAACTGAACGACTAACACACATACATGCACAGTATTTACATACATATATATATATGTGTGTGTGTGTGTGTGCATGTATGTATTCAGTTTAGTCGTGTCCGACTCTTTGCGACCCCATGAATCGCAGCACTCCAGGCCTCCCTGTCCATCACCATCTCCCAGAGTTCACTCAGACTCACCTCCATTGAGTCCGTAATGCCATCCAGCCATCTCATCCTCTGTCGTCCCCTTCTCCTCCTGCCCCCAATCCCTCCCAGCATCAGAGTCTTTTCCAATGAGTCAACTGTTCGCATGAGGTGGCCAAAGTACTGAAGTTTCAGCTTTAGCATCAGTCCTTCCAAAGAAACCCCAGGATTGATCTCCTTCAGAAAGGACTGGTTGGATCTCCTTGCAGTCCAAGGGACTCTCAAGAGTCTTCTCCAACACCACAATTCAAAAGCATCAGTTCTTTGGTGCTCAGCCTTCTTCACGGTCCAACTTTCACATCCATACATGACCACAGGAAAAACCATAGCCTTGACTAGACGGACCTTAGTCGGCAAAGTAATGTCTATATATATATATATCAATCCCCATCATCCCAAGGTCCCTTCCCCTTTTTTGTCCACACATTTGTTCTCTACATCTGTGTCTCTATTTCTGCTCTGCAAATAAGTTCATCTGTACTATTTTTCTAAATTCTTTATATATGTATTAATATATGATATTTGTTTTTCTCTTTTTGACTTACTTTACTCTGTAAAACAGTCTCTAAGTCCATCCATGTCTCTGCAAGTGGCACCATTTCATTCTTTTATATGGCTGAGCAATCTCTTTTAGAGATAAGGACACAGATCCTCAAAGTACTGTCCTAGGTACTCCAGGTCTCTTATCTATTAAGCATATAGGACAATCCAGCCCTTTCATTCTCTTAAGTAGCACCACTGGTATCAAACCACTCTAAACATTGACAGCTAAGTGGTGTGTTGGACTGGAGCTCTTTCAGAGAAAGAATAGTAAATTTTATCTCTGAATTCTCATAAAAGCAATTAGCAAATATTATATTATTGCTGTTACATTTGATTAATTATTACGTTTAACATAATTTTTTTTGGTCACCATAGTTATTTGCATTTAAAGTGGCTGCTTTCAATTTTCTGCCCATCTTTACTTTGAAGTGTAGTTTATTTCTTCAGCAGAAAAAAAAATTGTTCTGACTCTTGTTAAAACAAGAAGTCAGATTTTTGCTTAAGACTTTTGTGACAGGTATAGGCACCATTATAATAACAGGGTTTTGAAGTAAGGGAGAGAGATTGGGCTCAACTGTGAATATAACCAAATAAGCAAACATTAAAAAGGTGAGAATTTAGTGATAAGGAGCAGAATTGCCCAGGACAGGGAAGTCTGGAGGGGAGGCCAGCCGTCTGTAGATAGATAATTACTAAGAGGGACAAACTACTCTTTTGTAAACTGACCTAACAGGATCCTTGCTAAAGGCAGGCCAATGTGATCAGACAGCTCCTGGGAGGATGGTGGAGATGAGGAATTTGGTGAGAGAGATTGAGGGTAAAGGATTTGGGGCTAACCCACCCGCATGATAGGATTCTTGCTAAACTGGGCTCCCAAGGACATGCATAGTTGAAAAAGAGCTCAGAGGAGCCCAACTACAGTTTGGTCAAGGAGAGACTCTTTATCGTCATGCTTATTAAGTAAATAGTACTAGTAGTGGAAATGAAAATGTTAGCTGCTCAGTCAGGTCCTACTCTTTTGTGACCCCATGGACTAGCCTGCCAAGTTCCTCTGTCCATGGGATTCTCCAGGCAAGAATACTGGAGTGGGTTGCCATGCCCTTCTCCAGGGAATCTCCCCAACCCAGGGATCGAACCCAGGTCTCCTGCATCACAGGCAGATTTTTTACCATCTGAGCCACCAGGGAAGAAGCCCAAATCAATAATATGTGAGTACTATTTTTTTTTCCCTGTTTCTAATGAGTGTGTGTGTGTGTGTGTGTGTGTGTGTGTGTGTGTGACTGTGTACATATGCATACATATGGGAGTGGAGGGAGACTGAAGTCACACTTCAGAATTTGTAAGTATTTATCCCTTGACCCTGATGAAAATTTGGCCAGTAGCGTTTCTTCTCCATGCTCACTGTTGTCTCTAACCATAAAGAAAAGAAACTAATTGAGAGGATGTCTGATGCCCCAGCTAGCAGGAACCTCTGTGTCAGAATTATGCTTTTGTTCTTTGTTTGCTATCACAGTAGTGAGGGCATCTAGAAATACGGCAAGTTTTGTCTGACCTCACCACCCCCCAGCTCTATGCGTCTTCTGTCCTTGATACACACAATTGGCATTTTTTCAATCACTTGCAAACATATGTGTAAACTTCAAGGCAAGTCCTTAAGCATCATTTCCAAGTAAACTACCATCTTTAAGACTCTTCTATGGAAATTCTGGAGTCACCAAGTTCTGTAGTTCCCAAGGGAAACTCAGAGACTTGACGTTGTTCATCCTGTGGCAGCACCCATCACGGGTCCTGAGAACACTGCTCTCCCCCGTGGGCATGTCCACAAAATCAGTACAGGGATGGCAGCATCCTTCGATGTGGCAAATGTGGCAATTACAGTGTATCTGTATTGCAATTTGGATGAAATTTTTTGTCCTTTTCCCTCGTATCTCATTGATAAATTAGATGCCAGTTAGCAAATTTGCATATCTTAACTCTAAATCCCCATCAAATCCAGGCAGATATAATTATCCCCAAGTTATTCATGACAGAATTTGGATTCAGAAAGGATGGATAGTTAGAACTGAATTTGACTCCAGGCCTGCAAAATTCCAAATCATGTGTTATTTTCCAAATATATCATGCTATCACAGTGTTCTGGCCTTTTTCGGGCTACAATTAACATCTGAGGAACCAGAGCAATTCATCTCCAGTGTAAAACAGAGCAATCAGCAAAAGCACGTTTCTAGACGCGAGCTTGTTTCCTCTACTTGCTGACTGTCCATATTCAGGCCTCTCTACCTCTCTCTTCCTATGAAGGAGTTTAACCTCTTCTTGACCAGGATGCTCGGAGTCTCCCAGACTCCCTGGCAGGAGCTGGAATCCCAGCTTGAACTATTATGGACCAACAGTTTTCTTTTCCATGCACACTGTTGTCTTTAACCATAAAGAGAAGGAGCTAGCTGAGCTGATTTCTAATGTCCCAACTAGCAGACAACTGTGTACTGACATTTTGTTTTTCACTTAGTTTTCTCTCACGGTAGGGAGGGCATCGAGCAATGCGTGGAGGAGAGGGCTTTGTCCACTCACCTCCTTATTCTGTGAATCTTCCATTGGTCCCATTCTTTAGTGCATTTTGCACGATGGTCACTAACCAGCAGTTAATTAATAACAGGAATTTCTTAGGGGACGTCCTTTCACTTGTGTTTCATTCCAGAAGTCCTCACATGAAAAGATTCCTGTGCGTTCCTAGGCGATTTCAGATTTTTGAACAGGCATATATACCCTACCTGAAATGGAAGAAATGGATTATTTTTTCCATTCCTCACTTGGGGGAATATTAAACCAAGGCTTGGTGGGGGGAAATGCCTTCCTTTACAGTGTGGACCCCATAGATAGCAGAGGAGGACTGGAGAGCAGCTCTCCTAACTCACCCCCAGACCTCTCTCCTCCACACCACTCTGAATCCAGAAGGCACCTGTGTGACTCATCCTCCGGGGACTCACTTCTGCCTCTCCCAAACCAACCAGCAGTCAGACCAATAGCTAACGCAGTCCTAGTGGAACCACCATTATCAGAGCGGTGAGGTTTCCCAAGCCTGACATATGATGAGCATTGATCTAGAGCCTATTGTCGTTGATCAAGCTAAAAAGCATCCTGCTGTCAGACAACCTGTTAAGAAACCCAAACAGCACGAGGCAGCCAGGACTGTCAGCTAGAGACAGGCATCCTGCCGGCAGAGAGAAACGGTTAGAGGCAGCTACATTTTCACTTGTCTGAAAGACAGACTTCCAAGGCCCCTGAGGCCAAAAACTTATTGAATCACAGAGAAAACAGGGCAGAACTCTTGTTTAGATATTTCCTTTTTTTTTTTTTTTTGTCACTGAGAATTTTGAAGTTTTGAAATTGAGGGAGAACGAGAATGAGTGATGGGAGCTGGGGCAGACCTGACTGGAAGGGAAATTGGATGGGGGAAGCTGCCAAGTGGTCTGGCTCGTCAGTGTTTGCTGGAGACTTGGGCTATATTCAGATAGACCTTGGAGGGGTCACTTCACTTCTTTGGCACCTAACTGGCTCATTGATAAAATGAGCGACTTAGGTCAAGCCATCAGTACGCTACAAATATCCCTTCTAAGACAAGCCAGAGAAATTTACGGTTTACCATTGTCTTCCACCTAGGTGTCATCTTCACTTCCACCCTGGAAGCTCTTTGCCCCTTCATGACCCCATCTTCCATCCCATCCCACTAGGCAAGGGTGGACTCCCCTCCTAGACTCTCGACACTTCTGATGACCAGCCTAACCTGCTCTTCAGGATTCACAACACTCTTCCTTCCTTGTCTTTCTGCCCCAGCAGAAAAGAATTTGCCCAAGGTTCAAGGAAACGCCTTTGCTCTTTTATTTGTTTGTCAGTTTCCATGTTCCTTACTAGCATCTAAGGACACAAACGTTAGACCACCTCAGTCTCCTGTCATTACCAAGAAGCTGAGTCTTGATGGGAAAAGAGAGACTTCACTCTGTTAATTGGGCCAATTCCAAATGTATGATTTTCTCTCACAAAGGCTCTCAATGCTCTTCAAAACTTCTCTTAATCATTTCTAGTTGGCTTCCTCTAACACTCCCTGTAATGAGCCCACACATTTATTACTTTTTCTCAATATCCTGCTTTCACTCATGACTATAAATTAGATGACATTTACTCAAAATACATGAGAAATTTTATTGTACAGAATGACAAGGAATTAAACACTTAGGTTGCCAGGCGCTGTTCCAGGTAGCAAGGATAAGATAAACTATTTGTGTCCTTAGATGCTAGTAGGGAACATGGAAACTGACAAACAGCAAAGGAGTTTCCTTGAATCCTGGGCAAATTCTAAGCTGCTCAGGTATAGGGCAAGCTTCCAGGATGCTGGGCAGAAAATAACTACTGGGGAGTTGTGAGTCTAATAAAGCTTCCAGAGCTTGTCAGGGCTGGGAGTTTTGGAGTATTTTAAGTATTGCTCTGCAGAAAATACAGAATGAAAGGGATCGAAAGCGGTGGTGGGGATATATAATACATATAGGATTAGGAGGGAAGGCTATATTTATAGGTGAATTTGGGAAAGACATCTGAAAGAAATGAGTGAAATGAGTCAGGACACTGTGGTCCTTGCCCTCGTCCTCCCACCCATGTCCTCTGACTGCTTTTGTCTGTGGAAAACTTAAGCCGAAGAATACATTTAATCAAAGAAGTGAGAACATGCAGCAACAAAGGAAAACAAAGGAAACCCAACAATAAGAATGCAGTCATTAAGCAGAGTCAAGGACCTGTAGTTCCTTCTTAAGGGCTATAGATAATATTCAGAGCCATATCCTGGGAGCTGTCTTATAGACACTGCAACCCCAGGTAGAGAAGTTAACTGCCTGATGACCAGACTGTGCCACAGTTCCAAGAATTCATCTCAAAAAATGGAAGCAGAGCAATGCTGGACTGAAGATTAACTATACTTAAAACAACCAAGAGGACACTGATGAGACTCCGGATGACCAATTTCAAGATGACTATCAAAGTTGACTGTGCTGTTTCTGCATGTAGCCCCTTCGGTTGGTTACAGCTCTTGGCCCCTGCCTGGTGCATGGGTGGGCTTTGGATAGATGTCTGACCTCTCCCACCAGTTGCCAGCATCTGAAATAAAGCAAACTCTCCTTCCCACAAACCTGGCCTGTTTGAGTGGCCAGCAGCCAGACCCACTTTTCTGGAACATAATACTATAAATCATATAGATAACAAGGGAAAATAGCATTTAATTAGACCTAAGTACAACTGATATAAGTGGCAGTAGCTGATGTATTGGAGACAAGTGCAAAAGAGGACTCCAGTGTTTTTGCCTAAGTTATTGAAAGAATAGACTTGTCATTTACAAGGTGGAGAAGAGGTAGGGAGGAGCTGGCTGGTTATGGGGTGGGGATGGGGGACATCAGGAACTTGACGTGGAAATGTTAAGCTTGACATTCATATCACATAACCAAGTAATGATGGTGAGAAGGTAGTGGAATCCACAGCCATTCGTTTGAGGGGAAGAGTCTGTCTGGATATAAATTTGAGAGTCAATGAGTAGAGCTGGTATTTCAGGTGAAAATGAAAAAGTGTTAGTTTCTCATTCATGACTGACTTTGCAATCCCATGGACTTTAGCCTTGCAGGCTCTTCTGCCCATGGAATTCTCCAGGCAAGAATTCTGGAGTGGGTAGCCTTTCCCTTCTGCAGATCTTCCTGACCCAAAGACTGAACCCAGATCTCCTGCATTACAGGCAAATTCTTTACTGTCTAAGTCAAAAAGGGTAATCTATGTCAAATTCTATCAACTCACATTCTTCCCATTTAAAATGCAAGCCTAGGGACTTCTCCTGGGCTTCCCTGGTGGCTCAGTAGCAAAGAAATCACTTGCCAATGCAGGAGATGTGAGTTTGATCCTTGGGTTGAGAAGATCCCCTGGAGAATGGAATGGCAACCCAATCCAGTATTCTTGCCTTGAAAATCCTATGGACAGAGGAGGCTGGTGGGCTACAGTTCATGGGGTTACAAGAGTCGGACACAACTTAGCTACTAAACCACAGCAAGAGAGACTTTCCTGGTGGTCCAGTGTTTAAGACTTTGCCTTCCAATGAAAAGAGTGTGGATTCAATCCCTGGTCAGTGAACTTAGGTCCCACCTGCCTCGCCATGTATGTATATATATAAAGCGGAAGTAATTTTGCAACAAATTCAATAAAGATGGTAAAAATGGTCCACATCAAAAAACAGTCTTTAAAAAAGTAAAAAAAAAAAAAAAAGCAAGCCTAATTTTCCCCTCTCTTAACTTACTAGTAGTCTCATAAGTGGGCTTTTTTCTTTCTAGGACCACATATTCCACCCCGCCCAGATTTTCTAAGGCAACTCTGTAGCCACATTTATCTCACAATATCTCATTTTCAATATATCTGAACATTAATTCATCTACCTCACTTCTAATTGTTTCTTCCGGTCTGGTTTCTCATCACAAGTAAAGATATCACTTTGGACTTTTCCCAAGCTACAAAGTTTATTTATCACTCATTCTTTCATCTCTCTCACCTGTGTGTCTCAATCATCTCATTCAACTGCTTGTCAACTTTCAGCAAATATGTTCTCATAGTCATTCTCGTCTCCAGCTTTCTATACTTTCTCACAATCTTCCAAATCCCATCCCAAAATCCTCCCGCATAAACCCACAGGAGCAGCTCTGCCAGTCCGTGGTCCATTCTACATAAACACCATGACTTTCAGGGTATTTTAAAATTCCCTAGCATCACACACATTTAAATTCTACTAGTACTTGAACTATCTCCAGTATTGCTGTTCAAGATCTTCCTTGACTTCAAAATTAATTCCCCTGATTACTCATCCCGTAGCACTCTATCTCGCTATCCTCGCCCTGGGCATAGTCTGACTTTTTACGTTCTAGTTCACATACCTGTGAGATGCCCTAGTTGTTAAATAAAAGATATATAAGGATGTAAGATCTTTACACCTTCAGTGCACGATTCTTTTCTTTTTTATAATTTATTTATTTATTTTATTGTTGGTTGTGCTGGGTCTTCATTCCGGCTCACGGGCTGTCTCTGGCTGTGGAGAGCAGGGGTTTCTCTCTAGCTGTGGCGCAAGGGCGTCTCATTGCCGTGGCCTCTCTTGTTGCAGAGCACGGGTCTAGGCACATGGGCTTCCATAGTTGCGGCACTTGGGCTCGGTAGTCGTGGCTCACAGGCTCAGTTGCTCTGTGGCGTGCGGAATCCTCCCGGACCGAGGATCAAACCTGTGTCCCTTGTGCCACCAGGGAAGTCCTGGTGCAAGATTCTTAATCAACATTTTGTCTCCAAGAACCAACAACATGCTGGCAACTAGAAGCTCGCTGGTGGCGGTTTAGTCGCTCAGTCGTGTCCGACTCTTGCTGCCCCACAGACTGAAGCCCGCCAGGCTCCTCTGTCCATGGGATTCTCCCGGCAAGAATACTGGAACGGGTTGCCATTTCTTTCTCCAAGAAATTCATTAAATACTATTAAACTGACATTAAATACGTAAGTTAAGTGTTCTCTAATAGCTATATCCTAAATAGTTTAACTTTCTCAGTTCCTTATTAGATAGTTCTTCCTTATAGTTAGTTAAGATTTTGTCCATCTGGCTCCTGTGGTTGGAAAGAAAATCCAATGTCTTTACAGCAGTCCTTTCAGTGTTTAGTATAACTTGATGGAAATGGCACTCTGCTATTATTGGGAAAAGAAGGCTTTCTCTTTTACTTTGAAGAAGCTCCTGACCAAAAAACATTTCCAAAGGATGCCCATTGGTTGCAGCAGCCTCTTTGCCCTTCCTTCTGTGAGCTGATCCCAAATGACCCCTGCACAATGCCCTGTGAGGTACCCAAAGGTACCTGGGGGTTCTGCTGACACCGTCGCCGTGAGAAGAATAAGGTGCTGAAAGAAAAACAGAAGAGGCGCTTCTCAAAAGTGAGGACTCATTCACTCATTAGGTACTGCTTAAGCGCTTATTACATAGAAGCACCGTATGCTGTGGGGAATCGCAGAAGAAATAAAAGAAGGCTCTGCCATCATTTTTTAAAATAGATTCATAGGGAAGACAAAGACAACAGATGAAAACTACAGAGTAATGTATATTAATAAAATTTAAAATACACTTAAAATCTGAGTATTACAAAGAACAGTACTTGAAAATATTATCCCATCTCAACAGCATAACTTTTTTCTTACTTTTTGGTATACTCTCCTCTACCTGTCTATTCATCTCAGACTCTCTCCCAGTTTCTGAGTCTAAGGTAAATAGTAGATTCTTTCAGAAGACTCCTTAGCTCTTCCAGGCAATGGATTTCTCTCATTTTTCAGCACTACAGTATCTCTGATTTGTTACTCTCAGTTGGCTATAGTTGCATAATGTCTTATACTGTTATTGATCCAGTCCATATGTCACTAAAAATATGCATTATGTTTTGAACTCTTATATGTAAAAGGTACAATATTTTAAGCATGGCATGTGGAATTATATCATGTAATGTCACATCCTCTTAAGAGGTATAATTTTTTATACTGTGACTTTCCAGATAGAGAAACAATAACTCGTTAATGTACCCAAAACTTCAAAAACTTGAATCCAGCTCTATCTGACTCTTAAAATCATTCTCTAAATGCGTTTTTCTGTAATAATTCTTAGCCCTTTTTTTGGTGGGGGAAGTGAGAGTCACTTATTCTTTTGAAAATTTGGCCAATTTGATTGTCATTTCTGATAGCACAGCAGGTTAGAGGTCACCCAAATCCCACCAGGTGAAAACCTCCTGAAAACATTGAATAAACTATTTCAAAAGAAGTGGTGAGAGAACACAAATCCAGGAACAGAGCGTGGAAGCTGGCACTGCCTCAGGGCCAGATGCTGGTCCCTTATGGCTTAGAGCTTTAATTTTAATGACAGTGAAAGATGACATGGGGCTAGAGACTCTGCCGTAAAGGAGGACTCACAAAAGGCAACACCAGGTGGTGTAAATGAAAAAAAAAAAATACTCCCCCTTATGGCAGATAATGATCAAGAGATGTGCCCGTATCAGACTTGTCTCCAGATTCAGGGAGGAAAAAACAAAATCAGCTCCTTACTTGAGAATTCTTAGCTACATGTCCACTTTCACATATAATTGGGTCTGGAAATTACAGTAATGATGTGATCTGAAAAATACCAGGTGTCAAATTAAGTCTGAAGTCTTTCCAGGTAAATAGGGCTGCCAGATGCCTTGTTGTTGCTGTGGTTCAGTTGCTAAGTCAGGTCTGACTCTTTGCAACCCCATGGACTGCAGCACGCCAGGCTTCCTGTCCTTCACTATCTTCTGGAGTTTGCTCAAATTCCCAAACACCTAGAAGAAGCAAACTGAAATTCTGTTTATACAAAGAACCCTAAACCCAAACCTTGATGTGTTCCATTCCCTACAGTTCAAGGGAAAATTTGACCACCAAACAAGAAGAGAAGAAAGAAAGAGAGGAAAAATAAAAAAATAAAGCCACCACAAAGCAGAGTCTTGAGAAATAAATAAACAAGAGAATCCAAGCAGTGCTTGCGCCCTTCTGAGACTGGAAAAGAGTTTCTGAGTGGCGTAGTCCCTAGAGGGGTGTCCAAATACCTCTTGACTGTTAACTACAGTCTCGTCTGTTAATAAATATGTCATATAATACATAATATAGCCTCTCAAGGTGACTGAGAGTATTTATCTGTTTACATCCCATCTTCATTCTTCTAAAATTAATCCACTATTTCCATGAAACTGTTTTCACATGAAAGAAATCCCTTTTAATGCTTACCATATTTTGTCTATTTTATCTAAGCCTTGCTGACAACCCTGATCACTTTTTACCTTGTATTGTAAATTTTTATGTATAAGTCTTATGTCTCCTATTAAGCAGTACATACTCTATCTAATCTACATTTACACATCTCAAATAATCTTACCCAACATCATCATCATTCAAATAAATGTTGAATGAAAACTAATAAAACTGCAGATAACATATATTGGATACTTACCATGTTCTATGATAGCACTTTGCCTAAATTATTTAATAGACAGACATGAACCTGCCATTCCAGGAGGAGACTATTAGCCTCCCCACGAAGCTGATGAAGGGACAGACACTCAGAGAGGTTAAAACACAACACCCTTGTCCAAGGTTAAAGGACTAGAGGATCAAAACCAGTATTCCAGCTGGAGATATCAGAGTCAGGGAGCTTAAGCCCTGTTCAGTAACAAACACCGTCCTATAGACAGCCCTATGAAAGTCAAAGTGAAGTCGCTCAGTCGTGTCCGAATTTTTGCGACCCCATGGACTTTAGCCCACCAGGCTCCTCCATCCATGGGATTCTCCAAGCAAGAGTACTGGAGTGGATTGCCATTTCCTTCTCCAGGGGATCTTCCCGACCCAGGGATCAAAAACCCAGGTCTCCCACATTGTAGGCAGACGCTTTACCATCTGAGCCACCAGGGAAGCCAGACAGCCCTATATAAGAGATGGCAATATATATGGCAAAGTCCCCAATTCTACAATCAAGAATTTCAATTAAAAAAAAAATTGAATCTGTAACCCAGTTCTGCCAACATAACCTTTGAGGCATCCTTGGACAATCATAAATCTCAGCCTTACTCTTAAAAGGAGAGAAACTATAGGTTGGCTCGAAAGTCCTTTCACCCTGTGAATCTATGTGCTAGCAAGCTCGTTTACCCAGATTTCTCTAATACAGACACTGTCTCGCTCAGATTCCTCACTAACCTTCATCCATGTCCTCCTCCAGCCCTTTGCATTCTGTCTTCCCTGTCTCTTTCTCTTGGCTGGTCTGGTTCTACTGACCTCTAAGACACTACCTCCGTTCTATTTTTCCATGAAGACCTCAGCAGCCCACAGTAATCATCGTTTGCCCTAAAGAATGTCACACTTTCTGTTTAACACTGTTCTTACTCACGGCATGCTGTTCTGAGTTGGCATCTAGCACACAAGCGCCTTAAGTTCAGAAACTATGTGTTTGGGCTTTTGTTTTGTTAGTTTTTTATGTTCTGCAGCATGGACACATTGTAAGAATTTATTCACATTTGATTATTTTTTCTTTTTAAAAAGTTGATGCTTAATCAAGGGGGGACTCAATGGGAAGATTTAGAGTTTGCAGCATCAGTGAGAAGCTCTGAAACGACAGTCTCCAAGGCCAGTGAGTCAGAGTCAGAATAGATTGCTTTGAAGTCATAGCCTAGACATTAGACCTCAGTCAATGTCTTTCATTGACAAAGCTGATGATGTAGAATGGAAACAGATCAGTCCTACCAAAACCAGCGTTTCTGAATGATGGCTTTCCTTAAAGAAAAAAAAAAAAAAACCCACAACCAATAAAGCACAAACTATAAATAAAACAACAAAAATTTGTCTATAGTTAAAAGGAAATTATAGAAAAATTAAAGAAAACAAAATTATTAAACTTTTAGGGAAAGTAGTGATGAGCACACTATTCCTTTCCAAACATAATTTCTGTAGAGAAAGAAGCCAGCCAATCTAGACAAGTTGGCTCTTGGGTCATTTCCTCTGCAGTCATGTCTGGTTAGAAACTTGTCCATAATTCATAGTCATCTCTCAAAGGACAATCATTTCCACCTTCTCTCCTTCACTTATTCTGGGTAAATAACCTCACTTTCTGCTTCACCAAGAAAATAGACAACAGGAAAAGGAACTTTTGAAACTTACATGGTTCCATGTCCTTCTCCCCACTTTCTCCCCACCAGACACTCGACTCTCCCAATTGGCCTCAAATTAGCCTCAGTTTCTCAGGCATGTTCACCCCTCCCACCTGCTCTCCCTCCTAAGAACATTGAAATATTTTCACAATTTCCCCTATCTTAATAATAAGAAAAACCCTCCACCCTACACCCTATGTTCCCCTACTACATCTTTTCATTTAAATGTTGAAATGTATTTGTTCTTGCTCTCCTTACCACACACAATCTGGTTATCCAGTTACAACCTGGTTGGCAACATCCGTGCCCCCTGAAAGAGCAAATAGCGCTCAAGGTCATCAAGAACGTCTTTTGTCAAGCCCCTCAGATACTGGACGTGCCCTTGGGTTGAGATACTCGCAAGTGTGGATTCCAGCTCCTCCGAAGCTGTTTGACCTTCTGCAGTCGCCTGGTTTTAAGTCGCATTTCAGCCTATGTAAGTGCTTCATCTGAAGACTGTCACAATGATTAAGTGAGGAAGTGCGTTGAATGAATTGAGCTCAGGTCCTGACTAATATGCTGCCATTTACCAAGGGCTTACTGCCCTGGACCTCCCTGAACCTTTTGATCCTGTGGTGCCTTCCTCCTCCTTGACCTTCTGTCTCCCCTTCCCCGCTAATGCTGTTGGCTGTTCCCACAATGATAATTGCAGAATTCCCCAATGAGTCCTAAAAAGTTGAGAAGTATAATAGAAATCAGATCAGAATCAATGCACTAGCTTTATCACAGGAAAACAATTGGATGATTTTTTGTGTTGTCTTTTTTTTTTTCATCACTGAGTCGTTTCTTTTTTGCAAACTCTCTGTAGCCTCTCAGGCTCCTTTTGTCCATGGGATTTCTCTGGCAAGAATACTGCAGTGGGTTGCCATTTCCTCCTCCAGGGGATCTTCCTGACCCAGGGATCAAACCTGTGTCTCTTGCATTGGCAGGAGGATTCTTTACCACTGAGCCTCCTGGGAAGCCCACTGAATGCTTTACTTATGGCTAGAATGAGAATTTCACTTCTTTCCCCAGCACTTGGACCCACAGGAGACCATAACTCCCTCCCACCCAGAAAGGGACCCAGTTGACGACTGCAGACCTCCTGCCCTCCTCTTTCCCATCATCACAGGCAGCTTGCTGAATGGGGATGAGGACTCTGGGCTTGTGGCCCTGGCACCCCCAAAAGGCTGGAGCAGGCAGGCTCACTTCTGCCAACCCCACCACACGGAGCCGTGAGTGAGGGTGTAGAAGTCCCTATCTTAAGAGGTCAGGTAGGGAGGGCAGGAGAGAAGGAAACTAATGTCTCCCACTTTATCTGTCTGATTCTACCCCTCTTTGGCTGGCCACTCCACAGCTTCTGTGCCTCTTCCCTCCCTTAAATGTCTCTTCATTAGCAATTCACTTAAACCCTCTCCCCATCTCTGTGTACATGCCCTCTTAATGTTTAATTTCATACACCCCGAGGCTTTCAATTATCATCAATATGCTGATGACTCCAAAATCTGCCTCCTTATTACGGGGAACAAATCACCACAAATGCATTTCTTCATTAAAGTATTCAACACAGATGTATTCAGACAGCTTCTGTGGGTCAGAAGTCTGGCTGTGGCTTAGCTGGGTCCTCAGCTCTTATTCCTGCCAGGCTGACGTCAAGCTGGTGGCTGAGTCTGTGAGCTCAGCGGAAGCTCAGCTCTGATTCTGGGCACACATATTGTTAAATTCAGGTCCC
Source organism: Procapra przewalskii (assembly GCA_006410515.1). Classification (NCBI taxonomy): domain Eukaryota; kingdom Metazoa; phylum Chordata; class Mammalia; order Artiodactyla; family Bovidae; genus Procapra; species Procapra przewalskii. The sequence continues at coordinate 683,383 of SJYF01000930.1, forward strand.
TGTAACTGCATAGCTGAAGTGCCCATTTCCTTGTAGGTCAACGGGGGACCACTCTTATCTCCTGAAGGCACCCCCAGATTCTTGCTACGTGCCCTTCTCCCCAGCATGCGTGTGTGGCCAGTCGCTTCAGTTGTGTCTGACTCTTTGCAACCCTATGGACTGCAGGTCAACAGGCTCCTCAGTTCATGGAATTCTCCAGGTAAGAATACTGGAGTGGGTTGCCATGCCCTTCCCCAGGGGATCTTCCCAACCCAGGGATCGAACCTGCGTCTCCTGCATTGCAAATGGATTGTTTACCGACTGAGCCACTTCCCAGCTGGCCCTTCTCCATAGATCCCCTGACAAAAATGCAGCTTACATCTTCAAGGCCAGCAGGAGGATCTCTCTGTTCACAAAGACCTCATCCCTCTTTTAAGGGTTCACCCAGGATAATCTCTCTTTTGATTAACTCAGAGTTAATTCATTAGTAATCTAGTGATGGAAGTGAAATATCATTACACACACAAGTCGCACTCACATTAGGGTGAGGGGGTTGATTATACAGGATGTTTGCACCCGGAGGTGGAAACCTTAGTAAAGATAATCTTAGAATTCTTCCCACTGCACAGCCCAGTTCTCTCTTGCCCCTGAGTTATTTTATATGTGCAATCTATCTCTGTACAAAATGCCTCTTTTTAAAATGATTTATTCATTGGCTGTGCCAGGTCTTCTTTGCGGCACTCAGGATCTTCCCTCTTTGCTGAGGCACGTGCAATCTCTCAGCTGTGACATGTGAACTCCTAGTTACCGCATGTAAGCTCTTAGCTGCGGTGTGTGGGACCCAGTTTCCTGACCAGGGAGGCCCTCTGCATTGGGAGCACAGAGTCTTAGCCACTGGCCCACCAGGGAAGTCCCAACCAAGGCCTCTTACAGCTCCAGTTAGAGGCCCCACTGGCTTCTCAAAGCCACCGTAAGTGAAACCAAATTGTCCATTTTCTTCATTCTACTTGGCCAGTTGCAGCAGAAGTTCATAATACTTCACAGCATCCGCCAGGCACCGTGAGCCCTTCCGAGAAAGGGGACTTGGAGGGTTCATTTAATCCATGTCCATGAGTGATAGACATTCATGGCATGTAAAAGAAAGGGCACAGCTCTGTTCTTCAAACTAAAGCTGACTAGGCCAGGAGTCTGTGCATATTCTGAAGGAACTAGGCTAGATGAATGTGAGACAGCCACCGCTAACTGTGTAGTGATAAGAGGTACGTCATACGGGTGATGGGACATTCTCCTCATCAAAACTTTGAGTAAGATGATATTTCCTTCCCAACCATGGAAGTTATCTTTCTGGAAATTATCATCTTCAGAAAAATCTGCATAATCAATGCAGAGTAAGAGGGAAAGCAATGGCCTCAAATATTCATATGAAAACCATCATAAATAAACATTTAAAAGACTTCCATTAAAAAAATAAACCGTCAAACTTTCTCTCTTGCATTTTTTTCTGAATCACCATGCTCAGTTCTTTAAGAAACACTGTAAGCTATGCATGCCTGCCTGAGATTTCCTCCCGAGTTTTCTTCTGTACAAAAAAAAAAAAAAATTACAGCTTCTAAATCTTTCAGACTAGTCTTTTCTGGTTGAAATGCAGTGGATTTTGACTTCTATTCTTTTTTTGTTTTTGCAAGTCATGGGGAAAAACAGCAACCTGTCCTTTACAGAGAATATATATATATATTTTTTAATTTATTTTTTATGTCAGTTCTTTATTGGAGTATAATTGCTTTATGATGTTGTGTTAGTTTCTGCTATACACAAAGTGAATACTTACGTTAGTCAGTTGCTCAGTTGTGCCTGACTCTTTGCGACCCCATGGACTGCAGCACGCCAGGCTTCCCTGTCCCTCGCCGTATCCCAGAGCTTGCTGCAACTCATGCCCATCGAGTCCGTGATGCCATCCAGCCATCTCATCCTCTGCCGTCCCCTTCTCCTCCTGCCTTCAGTCTTTCCCAGCATCAGGGCCTTTTCCAGTGATATGTGCACATATATCCTCTCTGTCTTGAGCCTCCTTCGCAGCCCTCCATCCAATTGCTCTAGAGCTCATGAAATACAGAGCTGAGCTCCCTGTGTGAATGGACTTGTGGACACTGGGCGGGAAGGGGAGTGTGGGGCGAACAGGAGAGTAGCCCTGAGAGATCTGCACTACTGTGTGTACAGAGAACGTGTGGTTGGGATCTGTTCTAGTTCTGGCCTGCATTTGGTCTCCAGTAGATGGGTCGATCAGCCAGTAAAGTATAAAAGGAACTTGACTCTGCATGTTCCCAAATGTTATGTAGAGATCATATAATTTCTAGGGTGCTCACCCACTGACTCTTACATTTTAGGCAAGAGTAGGAGCCCTCCAGAGCTTCCACATAGACAGAATTCCTAGTACTGCCTCTAAAGAATGGAGCCAAGCAGCATTAGGAGCAAGAGAAAGATGCCGGCGAGTCAGGTGCAATCAGTGTGTATTTGCTTAAATGTTATTCAACTGCTTTATTCTGGTACCACATTCAATGCCTTCTCTGGTTTTATCTTGCTCTTTTTTTCTGCAGGGTCTGAGAAGGATGCCAGTTCTGTAATGAACCAATCCTCAGGCTTTATATGGGCTTCCCAGGTGGCTCAATGAAGGAGATGCAAGAGACAGGGGTTCGATCCCTGGTTTGGGAAGATCCCCTGGAGGAGGAAAAGGCAACCCACTCCAGTATTCTTGCACGGAGAATCCCATGGACAGAGGAGCCTGGCTGACTAGAGTCCATGGGGTCAAAAAGAGTCAGACATGACTGAGCAACTAACACTTTCTTTTCAGTTTCAGGCTATATAACTATATATTAGTTTATGTCGGAGGCACGCGTCACTGCCTCAGAGATTGTGCTACAAACTAGCTCTGTTTCTGTCAGAATTTCCCTAACTGCATTGTATTTTCAATGTAGTAAGGATGGAATACTCTAAACAGTTAAGAGTATCTGAGTACTGAGGAAATAATTCTGCAACAAGAGTTATGAGGCCTGTATTCTATTTCCCACTCTAATACTACCTCACTATGTAATCATAGCTCTGGACAAGTCACAACCTACAAAGGCTTTTATTTAATTAAGTGAAAAGTGAGAAGGGTTGGCAACTGGGCAACACCCAGTTTGATAAATTCTTTAACAAAGCATTCGGTGTTACCTAGTCAGTGAGTCTGGGCTGGGAATTGTTAGAGGCTCAACTATATTTTCTTTGCCATACATTCTGGAATGGGGACCTCATCTATTTATTTATTTTTTTTCCAATGTGCAGAAGTACTAGCAAAGCTGTATTTCCTAGCACTGGAGAACTGCTTTATGTAACCCTTATCTAGGAAATATTACCTTCCCTTCCACTGAAAGACTTGACAGAAACAAATCTTTTGGCTCTAAGGAAAACAAAGCTCTTGATCAATCGGGTCAGATCCCAACAAGAAGGTCCCCGGTCACAGACAGCCGGACACAGGCATCTTGACATTTACAGCATAGAGGTCAATACGCAGTTATAAAATCAAACAGCAGGATGCGGATGGTTTGGCTTAAAAGTGCATTCTTAATCCCACAGCAGATTTCTCTGGGAGGAGTGGAGTCCTTCACAAGGCAGCATTCTGCAAGGTGAGCTGAGCTGTGCAACCATCCAGTTCTACTCTCTGGGTGAAAAACAGATCTCAAAGGGCATGTGATTTCTTAGGAAGGGCATTAGCTTAACGTTACATTTATCACAAGACTCTCCTATAGTAGGTTAAAAGTTTTATGGCATATATATTGGATTGGCCTAAAAGTTCACTCAGGTTTTTCTGTACCAGGATAGGGAAAAGCCTGAGTGAATATTTTGGCCAACCCAGTAATACTGCAGCCCACAGTGACTCAGCCAGTGAGCTTCTATCTGGCAGCTGCTGCGTGCTGGGCACCTGCGGTCAGAGCTATGGGCATAGCTATAGCTGCGAAACTGCAAGGTGCTGGCCCTGCTCAGAAACAACCTGTAATGTGATGCCTAACACCTCATATGGTGGTGATAATGGTAAAGAATCCACCTGTCAGTGCAGGATCATGAGACCTGGCTTTGAACCCTGGGTTGGGAAGATCCCTTGGAGAAGGAGATAGCAACCCACTCCAGTATTCTTGCCTGGAGAATTCCAAGAACAGAGGAGACTAGGAGGTTACAGTCAGTGGGGTCATAAGGAGTCGGCCACAACTGAAGTGACTTAGCACTTGTTGTATAGTTGACAAGTTGTGTCAGGCTTTTCATGACCCTGTGGATTGCAGCATGCCAGGCATCCCCGTCTCTCACCATTTCCTGCAGTTTGCACGACTTGGCATGCACAACACCTACTGCAACAGTGATACAAATGGATATTTAATGACTTTAGAAGGAACAGATGAATTAATCTAATTGCATGTGACCTGAGGAAATTTACTTAAGCTCTCTTTGCTTTCATTACCTCATCTGATAAAATGGGGATGACAACAATCCATACGTTTAGAATTACAGGGAAGATGAAATTAATTAACACAGGGAATATGCTCCATAAACATAAGCCTTTATAATTAGTTGGGGCGTAAGATGTGTACATCCATAAAGCAAATGGAATTCTATAATGAAATATAAAATTGCCCATTATAGGCAAGCAGGAAATAAGGAAATAGGTGAAAATAGGTTTTCCTAGGATGAAATCAATAAAACATAAAGACAGAATTGAGTATAAGAACCATCCATAGGAACTGGATTCACAGTTGGACAGGGCCCAGGAGGCTGATGGAGGGAGTAGCAAAATGGTCAGCAATGAACAAAAGCTCAGGGTCAGTTTACCATAACCAGGGGATTTAGGAATCCCGACCAGCTTTAAAGGTGCTGTAGAGATGTACACACAGAGTGTTCAAGGGAACTTAGTCCTGCGTAAGTTAAATGAATGGAAAGACTATCGCTGTGTTATCACGGGCACCCACATAAACGCAAGCACCTCATACTTAGAACCCAGAGCAGTTCCCAGGCCTGAGTTACATCTTCCCCAGCATCTCAGAATCAAGGGGAAAAAAAAAAAAAAGGATCTCTTAGTAAATTTTGAAAATTTGCTTGTTAATAAAACTAGATTGTCTCCTAATATTCATCCAGACATTCTCAAATATGATCCAGTGGGCTAAAATGTAACTAAAGCAAGATTAGCTGTGATTGAGTCATTGCATCATATCAGAGGGCTTCCCAGGTGGCGTTGGTGAAAGGAGCCTTCCTGCCAATGTAGGAGACGTAAATGTGTGTTTGATCCCTGAGTCGGGAAGATCCCCTGGAGAAGGAAATGGCAACCCACTCCAGTATTCTTGCCTGGAGAATCCCAAGGACAGAAGAGCCTGGTGGGCTACAGTCCATGGGGGTCTCAAAGGGTCGGACACAACTGAAGTGACCTAGCTCACATTTACATCCTGCTACGTTTTGGGATCATTTCATACCCAGCTGAAAATACCAGTGGTGATTTAGAAAGTGTGACATAGCAAATGGAAAAAGGACTATGGGACTAGAGGATTATAAGACTCTAAGGGTCACTGTGAAGAATAAAAAGGTCTGAAGTATTAACATAAAAGCGAGGGGGCTTTATCAGGGTTCCCAGATAGCATGACAATGTGTTAAATCTATATTAATTCAGCACCTATCTGTTGCTTACTCTGTGACATGATTAAGATACATAACAAAAGTAAACACATGCTCAGCCTACTTGTCTAATTCATATTATATGATTAAGTGGATGGCATCTTCACACAGTATGAAGAGTATACAAAGAGTACTTAGGGACCCTGTCTTTACTGGGGGCAAGATGAGCAAAGAGTTTATTCGTGTAACAGCTGCACCACCCGGGCAGCATGTCATTGGAAAATCCCCCCGCTGTTTCCTAAGAGGAAGCCAGAAGTTCTTGTCATCCTTGGACAAATCCAGGGGACAAGTCTGCTAAGTCCTGGGCTAGGGCTGTGATGAGCTCTCCATCATTCACACCTCATTCCTTCTTTCATAGCCAGAGGAATGTGCATGGACCATTTGACGAAGCCCCACTCTCCAACACCTGCTCACTGCCATCTGTGTTCCCGAAGAGGCACAGACCCAGACATACACACACCCACGTGCGCGCACACACACACCCCCCCCCCTGCCAAACCCATTCTTAATCTGGAGCAAGTGTTGCCTCCTTCATAACCCTCCCTCATAAGCCAGGCCAGAGAGAGAAGAGCTACAAGTTCAGTAGCAGAGGACAGGGCTGCAAGAAGCCCTGGAAGAATGTGAGTCTGTATCTCCCCCGCATTGCCAATGGCAGAGACCCCGGCTCCGCTGTTTCGGTCTCTCATAGAGCTATTCTCAGCGTTAGAGCAGAGCCAGTCCTCCAGGCTGAAATGAAGCATTGCATAGGACAACCAACTGTTTTTGTTATACGCTCCATGCTCCCCAAGCCGCGGCCAATTTAGCAATTTCGATTCCAAATAAGTCAAAGCACATACTCACTGAACATCAAGTGCTGTATTTGCACTGGGCCATAAGGAAGAAACAAAGGCACCTGCAACCCAGTGAGGTCAGTGCCCTTAAGTGAGTAATTAGCCGTAGTGAGTACTTCAGCTGTGAAGTCCTGGATGCCTGAGACCTTATGGCAGAGGGGCTGGTCCAGTCCAGGGGCCAGGAGGGGCATCCCGTGGAAGTGATTCTCAAGATCAAGGTTGAGAGGAGCTTATTGAGAGAGAGGCGGGGGCAGGAATGCTGGTGTTCCAAGCAGAGGAAGCACAGGGAGTGAGCGAGGGTCGGGGCTAGGGAAGATGCCCTATTCTAAAATTCCAGGCTTAGAAGGCTTTTGTCTGTTGGAGTATAAATCCAGTTCCTGTGGGTCTGATAATCATGCGCAGATTCTCCAGTTCAAATATCCCTAAGCTGCTGACCACCAAGACTCAAGTAGGGGGTCCTGAGGGACTGGAGGATCCCTGTGTTTACTCAAGCAGCAAGACAACTGGCTGGCATTTCTAGCTTCCCTCGTATCTTATGTTGGGAGGGGTGCCGGTCAGCTCAGTACACATAAATTCAATCACAGTGTGGGAGTGCGGCAAGGATCTTGCAATAAATCCTTTTTGTATGCATGTTTCGTCACTCAGTCATGTCCAGCTCTTTGCAACCCCAGGGACTGTAGCCCACCAGGCTCCTCTGTCCATCAGATTCTCCAGGCAAGAATACCAGAATGGGTTGTCATGCCTTCCTCCAGGGGATCTTCCTGCCCCAGCAATCAAACCCAGGTCTTCCACATTTCCACATTACAGGCTGTTTCTTTACCGACTGAGCCAACTGGGATCCTTTTATAAGTTATTTGTTTATTTGGCTGCACTGGGTCTTAGTTGCATCATGTAGGATCTTTTTATAGCAGCACACGGACTCCCTAGCTGTGGCTTAAGGACCCCAAGGGTCTCGGGCTCAGTAATTGTGGCTAGAAAGCTTAGTTGCTCCATGGCATGTGGGATCCTCATTTCCTGACCAGGGGTCAAACCTGCATCCCTGTGTTATCAGATGGGTTCTTAACCACTGGACCACCAGGCAAGCCCTGCAGTAAATCCGCCTTATTGTGAAGAGTAAAGAAGAGTAGGATGATGACTTTTCTGCCACGAGGGAGCCAGTGCAGGGCAATGCCTTTCTTGTGTTTAGCAGAGCCTCGTTCTCATCCTGCCCTGTGATCCATTCAGTTCCCTTCGGTAAGCCTGCTGGTTTTCAGCCATTCCTGACCAGCAAACTTCCCCCAAAGGCAGAAACGTAAAACATTTTAGCTGATTAAAATATAGGACAAGTGAAATCTTTTCATTTTATGAAAAATGGACCTCTTTAAGGAAGAAAAAAAAAGAACCCCAAACATAAATGGTGGAGATGCCCAGCATTAAACAGAAAAGGAAGAAAACGGAGCCCTGAAACGCAAGGGTGGAGACCCCGCGATGCCTCAAACACAGAAGCCCTCCGCTGCCCCCCTGAGCACTCCTAGGTAGCCGGCTTCTCTTTGGTTTGGACAATAGGGAGTTGAGTCAGATATCAGGGGGCAGGTGTGAAGTGAGTTCAGGCTATTAGTCCCTTTTCTCTCTCTCTCTGGGATGGTCTTGAGTTGATGATGTCCTTTGATCAAATCTTCTACTCCTTTCAAAGTAGCATTCGCCACCTGCTTCAGCCCTCCCTGGCTTGTACCACCTTCTCCTCATCCATCAAGGCCTGAGGATGCTCTGTTGATAGTCCCAGGTCACTGTATTTGTCCTTGTAGATGCCCTACATGAGCCGCACCATTGGGTATAATCTGCTTATTGTCTTAATGTTTTCTTACAGTTGCAACCTGTTACAGCTACAGATCTGAATTCTATTCGGCAGAGCAATGTGATGGGCTCAAGACAAACCCAAAACTCAGCTTGCCCTAGGTCCTTACAGCCAGGAGTGGCCCTATGACATAGCTGAGGCCAAGGAGGGGCAACCAAACATGCTGAAGGGGTGGGCGCTTTCTGGAAATGTTTTTTACAAGGAGGAGAGCTCAGCTGGTTTGCCTCTCCGTTTCTCTAGCCCTTGACCTTCTTTCTTTGAGGACAGTGGGTGCCACACCCACCTCCTGAGGATGAACTTGAAAGCCACATGCTAGGGAGAGAGGAGCTGAAAGCAAAAGAATCTGGGAAGCTTAAAGCACTGAAGCAATGGTGGTTGTAGCTTCAGACTTCCAATTTCCAGATTATTTGTTACATAAGAAAAACAGGAACCTCCCTGGTGGTCCCATAGTTAAGAATCCTCTTTGCAGTGCAAGGGACACAGGTTTGATTCCCAGTCGGGGGACTAACACTACACATACCTCTGAGAAACTAACCCTGAGTACCAAAACTACTGAGCCTGCATGCCACAACGAGAGAGTCTGTGAGTTGCAACAAAGACCCAATGCAGCCAAATAAATAAGAACAAACAGATCCTTATTTGGAGGAGTCTCTGTGCCTGGGTTTCTGTGACATGCAGCCAATACAATTCTAACAGACACGTCACACTTTCCTCTAATTCAGCTTGCATTAAGCTGGCTGCTTATTTAATCTTCCCAACTTTGTCCTCTTCTGATGTCTCACAATTCAGTCTTTTTAATGGCTTCTCCAGTCTTTGACTTCACTTCCTTCCTACTTCCAGTATCCAGGTACCATGATTTACGTCTTTTCCAATGACCCACCTGGAAACCACACCCACTTTCCTGACCCCAGAATGCTTTCTGTTAAAACTCCCTTGTTCTCTGCCTTCTGAAACAGCTCCAGAAGACTCTAAGAAGAAAGTGGCACGTGGCAAGTTAATGTATATATATTGGAGTTGGAATCAGACAATGTGGGGTTATTTCTCCACTATTTTCTGCTTTGACCAGGGGCAAGTTAGTAATCTCTCTTAGAATAAGGTTTTACCATTAGAAAATATGGGTGAAATTTGTTTTACTTAGGCCATAGAGTCGCTATAAGATTCAAAATCAAATAAAAATGTTTTCCAGTTTTGAAAAAGCAATCACCCAGTCGGCAAACTCATTTATGGATTATTATCATTATTGGAATCATGGCGAGACAGTGCAGAGCATTGGGTAGGAGCCAATTGCAGACCTAGAGGAGTTGGTTAAACTACTGGTACTTCAGGGTTTCCAGAAGCTACATGATGATGTTATTAACGTATTAGCCTCACAAGACTGTAGGATATTCACTTCCCCAAATAAGGCTGTGTCGTGGGCACTTGATATTTTTTTCCCTCACTGTTTTGCTCTTAGTCAATGACATAATTGGAAATGCTGCTGCTGCTGCTGCTAAGTCGCTTCAGTCGTGTCCGACTCTGTGGGACCCCATAGACGGCAGCCCACCAGGCTCCCCCGTCCCTGGGATTCTCCAGGCAAGAACACTGGAGTGGGTTGCCATTTCCTTCAATGCATGATAGTGAAAAGTGAAAGTGAAGTCTCTCAGTCATGTCCAACTCTTTGCGACCCCCTGGACTGCAGCCTACCAGGCTCCTCCGTCCATGGGATTTTCCAGGCAAGAGTGCTGGAGTGGGCTGCTGGTAAATCAAATAATTCAGAAACTACCTCCTTATCGCAGAAAAAAAGAATCTGGGTATTTGTTGCAATGCAGTTGGTTTTCTCCCAAGAGCTGGAAATAGGAGGAATCTGACTTACTTTTTTTTTTTTTCTGAACCTGACTTTCTCTCCATGGCAGTTGGTACTCTCTCTACCTGACCAAAGTCACGGGCAATTAGTCTCCATCCACTAAGTCACTGAAGTCCTTGGCAGTATTTTCTCAGGAATTAATCTAAGAAATGAGTCTCCATCCAGATTTTCTTGCAAGTTGCCAGCCAAGAAGAGGATGTAGCAGAAGTGAGTGTGGCACACACACCTGTGTCTATAGCACCAAAAATGTCCAGTTAACATAACATGTAGTATGGGAAGGCAGTTTTAGACTTCAACCTTGAAGCTGGAGGGCCTGGGTTCAAATCCCATCTCTGCCACTTCTCATTGCCATGGCCTTGGACACATCAGTTAATTTCTCATGCCTCACTTTTCTCTTCTGAAAAATGGGAATAACAGGAATACCTCTCTCACAAGTGTCTTATAAGAACTGGATTACATTATAAGCAAAATGCTTAGACCAGTACTTGGCACATGGGAAGATTCTGTGGTTTTTTCTATTTTTGTCACCTCATTGTCAGGGAGGTAGAGATGCAGACTCAGTGTTCCAGATGATTCAGTTATTTGAGAAAAGCTAGCTATTGAATTTTTATTGTGATGCTTAAGTATTGGTATCTCATTTAAAAGCCTTCAACGCTATACACACACCAGGAAAAAAAAAATGGCAGAGAGTGGAATTCAGCCTCCAGTCCACTAGGTTTAGCATCTCTGAATTGGAGAAATCTAAAGGAGATGCATAATTTCATGTCAGTTCTGGGTCTTAGAAAAGTCAGTTTCAAGGAGGGTTGCACCTAGATCTTGAAAGGAAGGATGGGGTGTAAGGAGGTCAGCAAGGACCTGCTGGGTGCCAGCCTCATGCCAACACTTTACAAATATGATTCTGTTACTTTCTCACAATCATGTGGAAAGTGGGACTTGTCATCTTCTTCTCACAGATGGAAGGACTGAGACTCAGAGAAATTAAGCAATTTGTCCAAATTTACGTGGCCAAGATGGCAAAGCAGAGATTCAAAATTGGATCTCGCACCAAAGCCCACCATTTTTATTTTTGTTTTCTGAAGATTCCTTACTTAATTAAGTAATTTAGTTATTGAAGTTGATTTGCAGTGTTTTAGGTGCGCATCAGAGTAATTCAGGTATGTGTGTGTGCTAAGTTACTTCGCTTGTGTCCTTCTCTTTGTGACCCTATGGACCCGCCAGGCTCTTCTGTCCCCAGGATTTCCCAGGCAAGAAGGGTTGCCATGCCCTCCTCCAGGGGATCTTCCTGACCCAGGGATCAAATCCACGTCTCTTATGGATCAAACCCTTTCCTGCAGTGGGATATTACTCAGCTATAAAAGGGAACACGTTTGAGTCAGTTCTAATGAGGTGGATGAACCTAGAACGTATACTACAAAGTGAAGTCAGTTAGAAAGAGAAAGACAAATATCATATATCAAGGCATATATTGGAGAAGGCAATGGCAACCCACTCCAGTGTTCTTGCCTGGAGAATCCCAGGGACGGGGGAGCTTGGTGGGCTGCCATCTATGGGGTCCCACAGAGTCGGACACGACTGAATCGACTTAGCAGCAGCAGCAGCAAGGTGTATATAAGGAATCTAGAAAGATAGTACTGATGCTCCAACTTGTAGAGCAAGAAAGGAGATACACACACATCAAGATCAGATTTCTGGACGCGGTCGGAGAAGAAGAGGTTGGGATGATGTGAGAGAATAGCATTGAAACATACACATTTCCATATGCAAAACAGATAGCCAGTGGGAGTTTGCTGTATGAAGCAGGGAGCCCAAAGCTGGTGCTCTGTGACATCCTAGGAGGGTGGGATGGGGAGGGAGGTGGAAGGGGGTTTCAAGAGGGAGGGGATATAGGCACAGCTGTGGCCATTCATGCTGATGTATGGCAGAAAGTCCAAGTTCCTTACCACCTTTTAAAGTGACTTGGCAATTAATTCACAGAAATGAAGGCAGCACTTGCTCCTGATATAATAGGTGAATTCCAAAATCTCAGTGACTTACTCCAACAGGAGGTCACTTCTCACTCATGGAAAATCCAAACGTGTATAGCTAATCAGTGATGTCTTCGGTCCAGTTATTCAGAGACCTGGTTCCTTCTATCTCCTGGCTCAGCTCTGTTTCTATGGGGTCACCAAGGAGGGGAGTGCATGGAAACAGCACGGAGCACATTGAAGCAGATGTATTGATGGGCATTGTTTCCAATCACAGGCCGAGTCCCAGCGTCCAGTCACACGATCATACTGGGCAAGAGATAAACCTGGGGAATGTGATCTAATTATACTCCAGAAAGTAGATGAAACAGGTCTGGTAACATCTAGGAGTTCCTGTCACAGAAGTCCGGATGTCAATATCCCATCTGAGACTTAATAAAAAAATTTTTTAGACATTAACTACCAGTCTTTTTATTTTAATTCATATTTATTGGAGTATATACAGTTGCTTAACAAACTTAACAGTGTTGCATTAGTGTCTGCTCTACCGCAGACATTTAACAACTCTTTTACCCACCTAGACCCCGCGCCTTGGTCCTGAGCAGCGGTGGTGGTGGTGGTGGTGGGGGGCTTTGAAATTAGATGGTAGGATTTTCAGCCTATCTTGAGAGTAAAATGATGATAAAATCTCATCAGTTGAGTTCAGTCGCTCAGTCGTGTCCGACTCTTTGAGACCCCATGAATCACAGCACGCCAGGCCTCCCTGTCCATCACCAACTCCCGGAGTTCACTCAGACTCACCTCCATCGGGTCCGTGATGCCATCCAGCCATCTCATCCTCGTTCGTCCCCTTCTTCTCCTGCCCCCAATCCTTCCCAGCATCAGAGTCTTTTCCAATGAGTCAACTCTTCGCATGAGATGGCCAAAGTACTGGAGTTTCAGCTTTAGCATCATTCCTTCCAAAGAAAT
>SJYF01000930.1:698179-717767 GCA_006410515.1 Procapra przewalskii
CTGCATTCAGCAGAGCTGCCTTTGTTCCAGCCAGCCACAGGAGGCGAGGCGGGGCAGGATGGCTGTCTTATCCAACCTCTCTCCTGAAGAAAATGGTAACATTATGGTGACTTTCAAAGTTTTTAATTTAATTCTTTCATTGAAGTAGAGTTGATTTATAATGTTGTGTTAGTTGCAGGTGTACAGCAAACTGATTCAGTTACACACACACACACACACACACACACACACACACACATATCTACATTCTTTTTTGAGTTTCTTTTTCCTTAGAGGTCATTACAAAATCCTGAGTACAGTTCCCTGTGCTCTCCGGTAGGCACTTGTTGCTTATCTGTTTTAAATATACTAGTGTGTATCTGTTAGCCCAACCTCCTAATTTATCCCCTCCCTCTTCCCCTCCCTCTTCCCCTTTGGTAACCTTACGCGTCTCTAGGAGCAAGCCCCCGCCCAATAGAGAGGAACAGCCATGCCGTAGTTTGCTTTTCTGTGGCCACCAAGTACTCTGGCCACCATCTAGGAAAAGGAAATTTAGCGCGCAGTCAGAAAAAGCAAATGGCATAGTTTGTTAAGCAGTTGCAAGTAAAGAAGGGATCCCCGGGGGGCTCAGTGGTAGAGAATTCGCCTGCAAAGTAGATGTAGGTTTGATCCCAGCATCAGGAAGATCCCCTGGAAGAAGAAATGGCAACCCACTCCAGTATTCTTACCTGGGAAATGCCATGGGCAGAGGAGCCTGGGCACAGAGGACCACGGGCTCGCACAGAGTCAGACATGTCTGCGCAACTAAAGGGCAACAGGAAGAAACTCCAAGTCAAGTCCCACTGTCCGCCTGAGCACACAGCTCTTCTCAGCATCACTTTCAGTCGCTGGAGGGAGGGCTTAATCCCACCTGAGGCCACAGAGGTCCGCAGCCTCACCATTCCCCCCTACTAGAAATCAACTTCCTCACCTGTTCCAAAACACCCCAGTTATTAACCCGGTTTCTCTGTTGTTACACTCACCCTGAGAAGTTCTAGCGCTTGGACTCCTGGCAATGTGGTAACACAAGGCAGGAGTCTTCATGTTCCCTTGCAGAGAAGGAATGCGTGCTTTGAACTTCTCAGCTTCTCCCACCCTCCTAAGAACTATTAGTCCGGATCAGGGTACAGTCTGGCTGAATTCTCATGTGGGCTTTCCCCTGGTTTGCAGACAGCTGTCTACTTGCTGTGTCTGCTCCAGAGATTTCAACACTTGAACATCCTATTTCCTCCTTTTACCCCATGTTCTGGGATGAGTATGTCCCCTCAGAACCTGTATCTTGAGGTCCTAACCTCCAATGTGATGGTATTGGGCATCTGGAAGATAATTAAGTCAGGAAGATAGAGCCTTCATGAAAGGGATCAGTATATATATATACACATACACACACAGATATATACACATTGTGTGTATATTGTGTGTATACATACAATGGAACACTAGCCATAAAAAAGAATGCAGAAGACTCCATCCTCATGATCGAATCACCTTCCAAAGATTCCCTTCTCCAAATACCATCGTGTCAGAGATGAAGGTTTCAGCAAAAAAAACAAAATTTGGAGAAATACAAGCCTACAATCCATAACAATTAAAACCGCAGTGAGATATCATATGTAGGAGGATAACTACAATAATAAAATTTTTTTAAATAATAAGTTTTGGCAAGGATAAGGATGTGGAGAAATGGGAGTCCTCGTGCATAGCTAGTGGGTCCTTATAATGCTGCAGCAGCAACAGAAAATATGGAGATTCCTCAAAAAAATGAACATAGAATTGTCATTTGACCCAGCAATCTTACTCCTAGGTATATACCCTGAGGAGGGCACAGCAACCCACTCCAATATTCTTGCCTGGAGAATCCCATGGACAGAGGAGCCCGGAGGGCTACAGTCCGTAGGGTCACAAACAGACAAGAGTGAAGTGACTTAGCAAGCATGCAGGTATATAACCCAAAAGACTGAAAACATTCATACACACATATTCATCACAGCATAACTCACAATAGCTAAAAGGTGAAAATAACCCAAGTCCATGAATGGATGAATGGGGGAACAAAATGTGGTCTATATCCCTAATGGAATATTATTCAGCCATAAAAATGAATGAAATTCTGATACATGTTACAGTGTGGATGAACTTTGAAAACTTTATGCTAAGTGAGAGAAAAAAGGCACAGAATGCCATGTGTTCCATGAGTCCTTCTAGATGGAATACATAAAAGAGATAAATCCATAGACACAGAATGCAGAGTGTCAGCTGCAGGCTGCCTTGGGGAGGGAGGAATGGGAATTCGCTGCTTAGTGGGCATGGGGCTCTCTTTTAAGATGATAGCACTGCTCTGCAACTAGATAGAGATGACCCTTTTCAGAACTTTACGCATGCGCTAAATGTCCCTGAATGGCAAATTTTAAAGTGGTCCATTTAGTCATCTAAATTTTACTTGCGTTTAAAAATGTAAGTTCCGTGTGTATTTCCAGACGCATGTGAAGTTCTATTCTGATGATATGTGACCAGAGATTTCAACACTTGAACGTCCTATTTCCTCCTTTTGCCCCATGTTCTGGGATGAGTATGTCCCTTCAGAACCTGTATATTGAGCTCCTAACCTCCAATGTGATGGTATTGGGTATCTGGAAGATAATTAAGTCAGGAAGATAGAACCCTCGTGAATGGGATCAGTATACACACACACACACACACACACACACACACACATATACATATATATATATATACACATATTGTGTGTATGTTGTGTGTATACATACAATGGAACACAAGCCATAAAAAAGAATGCAATCTTGCTATTTGTGCATTTGTGACAACATGCATAGACCTTGAAGGCATTATGTTAAGTGAAATAAGACAGACAAAGACAAATACTGTGTAATGTCGCTTATATGTGCAATGTACAAAGCAAGACTAATAAAGAAACCAACCAACCAACCCACAAAATCTATGCTCATAGGTACAGAGAACAGGTGGTCACCTGCTGGAGCAGGTGGGGATTAGCCGTGGGCAAAAGGGGTAAAGGGGGTGGAAAGTTACACATTTTAGTTATAAAACAATAGAGCAGGGCTTCCCTGGTGGTCCACTGGTTAAGAATCTGACTGCCAGTTCAGGAGACTCAGATTCAATCCCTGGTCTCGGAAGATCCCACACGCCACAGGGCAACAGAACCCACCCACCACAGTACCGAGCCTGCACTCCGGAGCCTGCGAGCGGTAACTGCTGAGCCCACGTGTAGAAACTATTCAAGCCTGCGTGCCTAGAGTCTGTGGTCCACAGCGAGAGAAGCCGCCGCAATGATAAGCCCACACACCACAACTAGAGAGTAACCCCCACCCAGCAATGAAGACCCAGCATAGCCAAAAATAAACAGTAATTTTTTAAAAAGAAAAACTAAGTCAAAGGAATGTATGTGCCACATGACAACTCTGGTTAATAATACTGTATTGCATATATGTAGGTCACTAAGGGAGTACATTTTTAAAAGCCTTCATCACAAAAAAAGAAAAAATACATAACTATGTGTGGTGACAGATGGTTACTAGACTTATAATGATCACAGTGCATGCAAGTATTAAATCATTATGTTGTATACCCAGAACTAATTCAATGCTAGATTGTCCGTTTATGCGTAAAAAAAATGTAAGCCGCAGGAAGCTCCCTTGTTCTCTCTACCTCTCTACCATGAGAGGCTAGAAGGAGAAACATTGAGTTGGTCAAAATTTCAGTCGGGTTTTTCCAAAACATTCTACCTGAAGGAAGCTTTTGACCAATTCAATAGCATCCCCGAAGACAGCTCGTGCCAGTCCCCAACCATATTGGCTCTCTGATCTCGGATTTCCAGCCTCCAGGAATGCGGTGGCTTATCTGCGTTGATAAGCCACCCAGTGGATGGTGTTCTGCTCTAGTAGCCAGGTCAGACTGAGATACCGTGCCGCCTCACCACCATCCTACCAGCTCCAGTCCCCACCCATCAAGCTCGAGACTTCACTTACCCTCTCATTTTGACATCCCTGACTCACTGCTGCTCCAGCCTATGGAAGATGCTGGGCATACTGGGGGCAGGACTGTTCAGCAGTTCCAGTGCCTGCCACAGAGATGTGCAGTGATTGATAAGCAGCCAAAAATAACCAGGGTAGGCAGAATGTTTCTAAATAGAAATGTGATGCTCTTGCAAGTGGGCATGAAGCGAATATGGCAGAGTCCCAGAAAGACAGCAGATGGGTAGTTTAGACACAGCTGCTGTCACTGGGTGGGGGGAGAGACTTGCTATCACCATAGAGATAGGGGGCAGTGAAGACTTACTTGGGGAGAACATTTCAAGGGCATAAAGACTGGAAGTAGTCTTTTCCCACCTGAAACTCAATAAAGGGATTATAAAATCAGATTTGTGGTAATGGGTTGGGGATTAAGAACTGATAAAAGCCTTAGCCTTTAGGTGAGGGTTTACCATAGTGCAGAACACACAGGATCCCATGGTATGATGCCCACCCCTTAAGTAAGGACTGTTAGGCCACAGAAGCATCTGAAAGGTCTTAAGAAAGAACTTTACACGCTAGAGTGCTTACTGCATTTTTTTTTCAAACCTGGGGCGCAAAGAACCACATTTAGTCACTTTCAGGAAACTGTCATTTTTGTCAGGCTTGCCCGTCTCTTCAGGCCTTCGTGGGAACTCCTTGGCATCATGCAGTGGGAGGGACCAGGTCTGCACCTGTGCTCTCTCTCCGCTAGCATCTCCTGACATGCGATTCATCACATCTAATCTGCGGTTATCTGCAAAGTTCGTCTAGGCTTTTTAGCACCACTGTGACATCTGTAATTTACTTAAAATGACATCAGCCTAAGCAGCATGGTATTATTTGTGTGTTGGTGAAAACTGTATTTTAGTGCAGTCAGATCCTTTATTCTGGAACTCGCACTCCTAGCACTGCAGGCGCATGCTGGAGGTAGCTGCTACTTTGTTTCTTTTATTTAAGCTGAATAAACACACAGTGTTTACTTTAGGCTTTGAAAATATTAAGCCAAAATAACCCAGGAATAATACCAGAATACTTTATCTTCCAACAGCATCAAAGTCATGATGGGTTCTTATAGATGAAATCAGTGATTATTCAGAATAAGTCATAGCTAGAATATTGTAGGGACACCCCTTCCTGCTTCTTGAACATCTGATCACATTTGCAACCTTTTTTCTAAGGGAGAATGCTAGAGCTGGTCTCTGCATGGTCCTGTGACTAGCTTTAGGATCGGAAGTTTCTGGTTGTGTATTTTCTGCTCTGATAACAGAATCCAGCCTTTAGAATATTGTTGTCTGCCTTAGGTGAGCTTTCTATACAGAGCTGGTTTGATGAGCATTAAGGTTACAAAGATGGCCTTGACCATTTTCTTTTTCTTTGTCTATCTTGTTGCATTGGATCTTAGTTACAGCATACTGCATCTTCACTGTGTCCTGCACGACCTTTCGTTATGATGCACAAACTCTCTATTTGTGGGGTGGGCTAGGTGCCCCGCAGCATGTGATATCCTAGCTTACCAACTAGGGATCAAACCCGTGTTCGTTCTTAACCACTGGACCACCAGCAAAGTCCCTATCACATTGTTTCTTGCCTACCTGCTACCAAATGTTTGGTTTTTTGTTTGTTTGTTTAGTAAATATCCAAATGTTGGAAAGAATTTGGTCTAAGATTTGCTCTCATTGGCCTTCCCCAGTGGCTCAGATGGTAAAGAATCTGCCTGCAATGTGGGAGACCAAGGCTTGATCCCTGGATTGGGAACATCCCCTGGAGAAGGGGGTGGCTATCCACTCCAGTACTCTTGCCTGGAAAATCCCATAAAGAAAGGCGCCTGGTGGGCTATGGTCCCCGGGGTCATGAAGGGTGGGACAGGACGGAGTCAGTTCTTTTGGTTTGCGTGCTTTGCTTTCATCACAATCTCGTGGCAAGACTGTGAAGCTGTAGCTAGTGCTCAGCCATCTCAGACTCCTTGGTGACTTTCGTTATCCACCAGGAGGAACCCAAATGGATTTAAGGAGTGTCACAGCACCGGGTCCGGGTCTGGCCTCCAGCATGAGTGCGGCTCAGAGCATCTGGAGCTGTATCCTCTCACCACCACCGTGAGATGGCCAGGCTCCTCTGCCTCTCGGGATCCTGACGCGGCCTGTCACACACAGTGAAGACTGCTCCCCACAGCCACGTGGGACCTTCTGTGTAGACTTTTTTCTCTTTTTCTTCCTCACTGTGGTGCCAGGAGGAGTGCTCCAACGATAGCTGCTTTCCTGGGTTCCAGAGAGGACACGTCTCCTGTCACCTACCCTGTGATGGCCTGACTACGCTCTGTGATGCTAATAATACCTAAGTGTGGATGCCATTATCTCTGTCTCTGGATAGCCACAGCCCTCTGTCCCCTCCTATCCTGGACCACGGTGGCTCTATGGAACCAGTGCTAAGCTGCCTCAGTCATGTCAGACTCTGTGTGACCCCAGGGACTGTAGCCCACTAGGCTCCTCTGTCCGCGGGAGCCTCCAGACAAGAATACTGGAGTGGGCTATGCCCTCCTCCAGGGGATCTTCCCAATCCAAGGATAGAACCCACGGCTCCTGCCTTGCAGGCAGGTTCTTTACCACTGAGCCACCAGGGAAGCCCCCTTTTGGAACCAATAGAAAAGAAAAAAAACAATGGTCTGTCCCTTCAAACGTCAGGTAACAAAGGCACAGTGGCTCCATTTCGGGTGCTCTCTGGCTCTCTCAAGTCTGGCTGAGCCAACTAACCCATTAAGAGGAAAATAAATCGCCTCTGAGTCAACGGCAGTCTTGACCCTAGGGAAGCAATTGTATTGTAGAGTCACAGAAACAAGGGTGTTATTGTTCCAGGGAACCTGCTGGTAAGGGGCCAGCTTGGGGGTCGAACATTCATCCAGATGATCTAGAAATCCAGGTGTTTGATGGCCATTCTCACAACTTTTTCTCCTTTACCAAGAAGAGAAATGACTGCCATTATTTGAGTGACAGTGATTCAGCAAATTCATACCTTCAAAAACCCATCCAGTTCATCCTGACCTGAGTAACCTAAATCTTTCAGGTGTGTGGCAAGATCGGGTAATGGTATTGGGATTTTGGGACCAGAGGGGTTCTTGCCTTTATAGATCCCTACCCCAGATCTGGTCCCTTATTTTGTGATTTTGGAAAAATCACAGTCTCCTTAGGTCTTAGCTTTATCATCTGTAAAAACAGATACAAGAATTCCATGCTCTATGTAACAGAGTTTTTAAGAGAATGAAACAAGTTAATATTATGTGGAAGTGTTTGGTAAACTCTGAAATGCTATGTAATTATGAAGGATTATTATTATTCAGCCCAATCAGTTCAAAAAACCTACATGTAAATTTACAAATTAGAAAGTCATTAGGTGCTAAAAATATTGTTCCAAATCTAATTAAATTAGAAGGATGGTTCATTTGTCAGTTTGTATGCTAAGTATCCAAATAGCAATGCTATGGAATGTAACTAATGAACAGGAATAGGGCAAAATAATAGGTTCATTCTATAGCTAAAGCAACTACCTATATGTCTGCTAAGTCTTAAGAGCAATTTTATTCAGAATTTACTATTTGAAAGATAGGAAATCAGTGCCTTATTAATGACTGATTTGCTTAGGCCTCTTATAAACAATGTGAAAATATATACAACCTCTATTTGTATTGCAGACAGTGACTGAAGCCATGAAATTAAAAGACACTCCTTGGAAGGAAAACTATGACAAATATAAACAGCATATTAAAAAGCAGAGATATCCCTTCGCTGACAAAGGTCTGTATTGTCAAAGCTATAGTTTTCCAGGAGTCGCGAACGGATATGAGAGTTGGACCATAAAGAAGGCTGACTGCTGAAGAATTGATACTTTTGAAGTGTGATGCTTGAGAAGACTCTTGAGAGTCCCTTGGACTGCAAGGAGATCAAACCAGTCCATCCTAAAGGAAATCGTCCTGAATATTCATCAGAAGGACTGATGATGAAGTTGAAGCTCCAATACTTAGGCCACCTGATAGGAAGAGCCGACTCATTGGAAAAGACCCTGATGCTGGGAAAGATTGAAGGCAGAAAGAAAAGGGGGCGACAGAGAATGAGATGGTTAGATAGCCTCACCAACTCAATAGACATGAACTTAAGGAAACTCTAGGAGATAGTAGAGGACAAAGGAGGCTAGCGTACTCCAGTTCATGGAGCCACAAAGAGTTGGACACAGCAACTGATCAACAACATTTGCATTGCTCTTTAGTTTTCACAGTGTTTTCAGTACACTTACTCCTTTGATTATTATAAAATACTTTAATGCTAACTGAACATTCATCCCATTGCATATACAAGTGAAGAAACTGAGCTTCAGAATGAACGTCATTCCAAGGTCATCTGACTATTATGCACCAGTGTGCAGTGAGGACTTGCTTGTAGGCGCTCTCACTTCAGGTCCTTTATACTTTCCATGACACTACAGATACTGTGAACTCTATGGATGGGTGATCTTGATTATTCAGCCTCTCTTCCCATCCCTGGGCTATCAAGCAAACACACAATCATTCCCTCTCAGCAAATTAGCTTAAATCACCATTTTATTTTGGCCCCAGGGGAAAATCCACTAAATTCTCTTGCCCAGGTCTGAGTTGGGATAACCTTTCAAATCACAAGAATTTTTCTTTTTTACAAGAAGGAAAATTTTCCAGTATCCCCAATCTTTGTATATTGTAGTATTCTATGAGACTTTCTGTGAAGATGAATTTATCCCCAGGAACTCTGAGGAGCAGAGACTCTAATTTGTCCTAGAAATATAGCTGGAGATGACAAAAGTGATTCAGCACAGCCAGGGTAAGACCAAAGCAGGTAGCAAAGAAGACTTATTCTTGACACCTACCTCCTTGAGAGATTTCTAAGTAGAAGAGTAGAATTTTCTTTTTGTACCCTTTCTTTTTTCTTTCCTTTTTAAAATCTTACTTTTAATCGGGTCAGAAAAAGAAATCAGATCAGAAACACCGAAAGAAAAGAGAGTCAGGAAATCTGGAATATGTCCATGGAAGATGAGAATAACATTTTGTCAGACATTATGGTACAGATGAACCTATTTGCAAAGCAGAAACAGAAACACAGGTGTAGAGAACAAATGTATGGACACCAAGGGGGAGGAGGGTGGGATGGATTGGGAGACTGGGATTGACATAAACACACTACTATATACAAAATAGAAAACAAGTGAAAATGAGAAGGAAATTTAAAAAAAAAAAGAGGGGTAAGACTATACATCTGTGTATGGATAGCTGACTCATCTTGTTGTATAGCAGAAACAAACACAACACGTAAGACGACTCTACTCCAACAGAATTGTTTTAAATATATAGTGCTAATAATGCAAGCATTGTTCACTGGTTTTCAAATTTTGGAATTACCTATAAACAGATCACAGGTTAGAAGCAAAACTTTCGAATACAAAAAAATATACTGATGATTGGACATAGTTTTAATTCATATTCCTTTTCTTCCCCTTACCTCCTGGAAGCGGAGATTCGCAATTTTGAGGAAGGGTTTGCGGGCAAACCTTGTTCCTCGGATCTTTTGGTGTGTGGGGTGTTCTGTACCCTGAACTGATCCAACTGACTGACCTGAGTTGCACTGAAGCCTTTTGCTCATTTCATGATGGGAAGGACTTGGAAGGGTGGGAGAGGGATGGTGCTTCCTCTCCCTGATTGTGAGTATAATCAGGAAATAATTGCATGAGTGGTCGTCTCCTCCATTTCTTTTTTGCTGCTGTTTAAAGAAGACAAGACGTACAGCTTCAGTGATTCTATTTGCGCCACACAATAGAGATGAAGCCCGTGGGCGTGGGTGGCACTGCAGATTCCTTCGGGGATTACAATGGGCTGAGAAAATAAGGTGCTGCTGGAGGTATTGATTTCTGACACACAATTTTTCACTTTGATGGGAGATGGGGAGCAATGGGAACCAGTAAATATATTTCTAGGAGGTCTTAAAAAAAAACAAACAAGGATTTGAGGATCCAGCTCTGAAAGAGTGGGTATTTGTTCTGTATATAGGACAGCAAGGGGATTGAGAGGTACTGAATAAACACACATACACACACGTACACTTGTGTGCACAGACCTACAGTCCTTAATTTACAAAAATAAATCTCAGAGACAGCAGTCATTTATAAATCAGTTGTTTGGAGCAACTTTTCAGAGAAACAGTACACCACAGTAGAGTTAGCTAGCTTGCACGGGTCATAAAAGCCCACGTGCTCTTAAATACCAGTGTTCTTGAGGAATTCTAATGTATGGTAATATCCCTGAGGGAAAATGCCTTTCAGCTTTCTACATCAGAAAGCCTTTGCTTTTTTGCCTTAGAAAAGCAAGGATTAATTACATGTAAACCAGAGGGATTAAGTGAAGCAGTAAATACTGAAAGAAATAGAATCATGAGAAAGTTTAAGTACAAGAAGTGCTTGACAAATTGTGTATTTAAATTCAGTGTATTCCAATAAATGCTCATTGACCACACATTATTACAGTTTGGGCTTAGCTGCACCCTCCCTTCTCCATGACTCCCAGCTTAGATTTCAAAGAAGGCTAGTTTCACAGGGATGCCAGGAAAAGGTAAAGGATAATAGCTTAATATAGATGTGGGTATCAGCTTACTAGTTTGGATGGACTTCTTGGCTCTTTCCAGAACCCTTCCAATCTTTATTTATATTTGATCCCCAAGGTGGTCCCCCAACATCAAGTGCCCTGGGACGAGAATACACTTTTATATGAGGCTATATGTTCTTCTGCTGGGATCAAAAGTACCCTGCACGTGTGTTACAGGCAATGTATCTTCCTCTGGGTGGATTCGGTGGCCCAGCCTTTGAAGGACAATCTCCACATTGGTGTCGTCTTTAGTTTTCCAAAGTGCATTCATCAGCTGCCTGCTGTATTTGTTCTGTACCCACTGAGAAGCGTCTTCACTCTTCTTTCAAGATGAAGTCCGTATCCGGACTCTTTCCTTATGCTTCCCCTGAAGTCAGATTCAGATTTCTGTTCCTCCCATCCCAGAGTTGGAGACCTCTGCCGAAAGCGGGGAGGATGCTACGGTCCTTTCCCGAATGTCCTTTGCCTACCTTTTATCTGTGGAAGGGTTTTAACCAAATAAGTTATACCAGAGAAGTGAGAAAATTCAAAAACAAAGGAAAATAGTCAAAGGAGATGAAATAGTTTAGTCATGAAGCAAAGTCAAGGACCTTTCGTTCCTTCTCAAGGGCTATAGATAATATTCTGAGCCATATCCTGCGAGCTGTCTAATAGACACTGAAACCCCCGCCAGGTGGAAAAGTTAACTACATGATGACCAGACTAAAGCCATGACATAAATAGCCACAATTCCAAGAATTGCCCTCAAGGAAGTGGGAACAAACTAACCCTGGAACTGAAGGTTAACCGTATTGAAAACAATCACACTGGTCAGATCTCCGCTGACTGTCAGAGCTGACTGTGCTGTTTCCGCATGTAGCGCCCTCCCTCCATCTATGAAAGCTCTTGCCCACTGACTGTGTGTGTGTATGGAGGTAGTCGATCTTTGGACAGGCATCCACACCCCATTCCCTTTGCTGACATCCAAAATAAAGCAAACTTTCCTCTACCAACCTGACCTTTTATTGGTTTTTGAGCAGCAAGCAGCCAGACCCCACTTTCAGCTACACTACCCTAGGTTCATTGGAAATCATCTAACTCATAATTTAGCTTGAGTAGCATTTCTGATTCCAGCTCATCTAGGGATGACTATCCTATCCATGATCTGAGAAATATTCAATCCAGCCCGATCCAATCCCCAGTGTCTTGTCAGGACTGATTTCTGTGTTCCTCCATCAATCCCAGTGCATTTAAAATCCCCACCCCCACCCCCCGCTATTTTGACTTAATCAAGGAGACTCCATCAGGGAAAAAGATTACGTCCTCAAGGAAGACCGAGCCCGAGATTCTCCAGCATGGTGTTGGGAAGAAGCATGACCGTGACTGGAGACTGTTCTCTGGCCAACCCCTGTCTCAGCCTGAGGGGAAAGTGTGCCACTGAGTTCCACAAGAGTCTCTGATCTTGCCTCACTCCAAGATCTACAAGCCAGCCAGACTGTGGCTCTATAGCTCAGTATCTGCTTTCCTTCAAATCTGTCAAAACCCCCTCCTAATCTCATAGTGATAACTGAAATAAATGTGAATGTGCTTTAAAAAGTTAGAGCTGGGCTATAAATATCCAGCGTTGTTGTTTATGCTTACATCCCGTCCTATGAAATCCACTGATGTGTCTTTCCATCCACGACGCTGTTCCCTTCTCTGCGCCACTTTATGTGAGTGGCTGTGAGTCAAAATGCAGACATAAACATATTCATAAAGAAGGCTGGCTGTGACTGTGGCTATAAATGGCTGTAAATGCGCTTTTAGCTTTTCCTTCCTCTGATGCAGATGACTATGTGTCTTAAAACCCCTCTAGTGAGCTATGTTTTGCCTTAAAAAGCTGGTGCTCCAAAAATAAGGCTGAGGCTGAGTCATCAAGGCCTGGGCCCGGGAAAGGATATGGTGGAGGAGAAGTTGGAGGCATTTTCAGTGAAGAGCCCTGAACACAACGGGAGGACTTTCTCTTAGGGTCTGGCAACCTATAACCTGTGGGCTATATTTGACTGGCTGCCTGTTTTGTTAATAAAGTTTTATTGGAACCCAGCACACTCATTCATTTAGGTATTGTCCATTGCTGCTTTAATGCTATAACAGCATGATCGAGTAATTGCAAGAGAGAATGTATTTGGCCTAAAAACCTAAAATATTTATTCTTTGGCCCTTCAGATCAAACTGGCTAATCCCTGCTTCTTCTCTAATATCTGTAAACATGAATATCCCCATTATTCTATACTTTGATTCATTTTAGCAACATAATACCCTATGAAGTACATACAGATTGAGTCTTTATGCCCAGTTTGCTGATGAGAAAGATGAAGCTCAGCAAGGTCGTAGGACTAACCCCAGTTCCATCATGAAGTAGTAGCCAGGAGGGACTGGCAGTGAGATTTCCCACTTTGCCTGATCCTCTGGCGCTCCTACTCATCAGCTTCTGAGTGGGAGCCTTCCTATCATGTATGTGTGGGAGTAAATAATCCATCAGCTATCTATCTGGTGATCCAGCAGTCTAGTGACCCATCTAACTATCTACACATCCTAGTTTTTTTTTTTTTAATAGGTGGGATGAAGGATTGAAATTCAAGTTATTACACACATCCATTTTTAGATGAAAATTTGTCGCTTGCCATCCGCCTCTATAAGAATGATGTCACTGGCCATGGCAATCACCGACCTGCAACACACCTTCAGAGAAGTTCAGGGTCGAGATCAGGAATGAGGTGCTCTGGGCTCTGGGGAAGACTGCCAAAACAGGCCTTCAGATAGTTGGATATTTTCAAGAGGTTATATGAGCCCAAATTCTTGCATCATCTCACATCTAGAAAAGCATTAAAAACATGAACGGAGACATCTGCTCCTCGTGACTAGCAGAACCTTCTGCCAAAGCGTGTGCTTGTCTGCCCTCAGACACTTCGCCAAAATCACATGTAACCCTGACTGCCTCCCCTGCCTCTTTGGAGCAGGTCCTCAGTGCTATCTGATGAGCTATTTCCTGGGCTACAGGCCTCATTTTGCCCTCAAATAAAACTTAACTCACAACTCTCACATCAGGCTTTTTTTTTTTTTTTTCAGTCAACAAGCTCAACACTGTACCAAATTAGAGTGTAAAGAACACTGGTTTGAGACTCCAAGTCCTGACCATGCCCCTAAGTAGCTAAGTGACCTTGGCCAAGTCAACTGGCTCTTTTGGGTCTTAGTTCTCTATTTATAATGTAAATAGGCAAACAGTAAATTGCGTGCATGCAAACCTTCAAGCGGTGAACTTTCAGAGATGTGAACATGTGATAACATGCCCAGTCACTAAGTTGGCTCACATATCTAGCTTACATTATCACACATGTGCATTCTCTACAAATGGTTGTGATTTATGCACTTTGCTGTATAGAGTATCTTTGTTTCAACTCCCGGATGTCCAGAAACAAGCATAAAAGTAACAGTATATATCGGATTGTGTTAGTTGGGTACATAGGCTAACTTCGTTGGACTTACAAATTAGACTTATGAACTCACTCTGGTAGGAGACTTAATGAAAACCGAAACAACAGCAACAAAACACACTCTAAATCACCGGCATCTTGAACTTTCTGAAAGTCTCTCGGTCCTCCTCTCCTTCCTATAGCATGTACTGCAGATAGTCCCCTGTGCACCGGCAATCACAGGCACCCTCCCTAAGGCCGGGGAGCTGGGCGGGGGGCTGGGGGGACGCAGGCAGAGGACAGGGAGGCAGAACCACACTCTCTAGTCCTTAGCTATGTCTTCCCCTCTCCCCCTGGATCCAGATCCACTTCTCATCACCACGGCTTGTCCCCCACATTATTAGGAAAATGCAACTCTGCAGAGAGTCTGGGGGAGGGGACTCGTGTCTGTACAAAACAGGGACAAACAGAACAGTCACTTATTTTGTTACCAAAGAGTCTTTTTTCCTTTTAATGGAATGTGCTATTTTTAAGTCCCGTCTGCCTGCTGCATCTGCCTGAGTGCCAATTGCCCTGAACACATTTGAATAATGTCCCCTCATCCTTCAGTGGTGCATGCAGAAAGGCAACTTTGCACTTTGCATTTTTATTGTGATGAAGATATTTTATGATGGTGGTATTTGAATCTCAAAAACAAAAGATTCCTGAAAAGGCATTTCATTTCGAGACCATTTATGCAAGAGGGGAAGGTGGCCCAGACTGATTTCCTCCTGGGAAATATGGCCTGGGATATGTCTGTTCCTCAGGGAGGCAAGGAACCCAGGCAGTCTACAGAAGCACGTGATCAGCACACGTGGACCCACGAATTGCTCCATTCAGCCTCCTGCCCACCCAGCAGCTCTAGGGTCAAATGCAAATGCAAGGGAAAAACAGGAAGTCCAAAGTCTGCTTTAGTGCCCCGGCGCCTTGTTTTCTTTCCACTTTTCCTTTTCCTATACCAGTTAATTGGCATTTTAGTGTGTATCAGGCTGGTCCCAGCCAATAGAAATATTTTAGCACTGGAGCAATAATTGGAAGGTTTTGGAGGACTTGAAATTTCACAGAGGGTAGTGGGAGGCAGCCTAGATATTCAGCAGTCTCAGAAATCACCATCCATCGTGTCTAAATCTGGAGAATCACGAGGAGCTTGCAAGGCAGAGCTGTGCAGTAAAGAAAGCCCAAGCTAGTGGCCACCTCTAGAAACTCAGCCCAAGATGGGTGGACTTTGAAATGAGCTGGTACCGCGGGGGAAACACTGTCCCTTCCAAAGATTCAGCCCAAAGCAGAGAGGGTAGGAGAGAGAAATTCTCTGGCCTCTCCCTTCCTTCTACCCTCCAAGCTCCTGCCAATGACTCTCATTAGCTGGACCCAACCACTCAGCAAGAGAGCTTTGGGCTTGTAATTCTCATAGGTCAGCTTCTTGTAACACAAGCCAGAGGAGAAAAGAGGTAGGGGGAAATAATTTGAGAGAAACAAGCAAAAAAAGAGAGAAAAAAGTGGTACTTTGGACAGCAGTTCAATCTGTCAACCTCTGCCACCCTTAAAGAAGCCTCCACTGTCCTGGGAAGATTGTGTCTGCTTGCAGGACATGCCTATGGCCAGAGATGACTGAGATGGAGCCAAGGGAAGCTGGTGTGACTTCAGTCCTGGGTCTGGGCAATGGGTGGGAATAGGGGAGCATTGTGATCACGTGGATTTGTATTGGCACCTGGGAGTACAAACTGATGGCATTGGTTAAAAAGAGGCTGCAACAGAAATGGTAAGTTCACGAACATCCTTTTCATCAGGCATTAGGACTACATTGTAGGTCCTGATGGCCAGCTCAGTCTGAGATGTGATTCTAGCTAGCAGCTAGTGACTGAAGGAACAGGCTTCCTGGAGGAGCAAGTGGCAAGCTGTGAACCCAGGGTTCAGGCCTCCGTCATATAGAGCAGGGTTTATTCTTCAGCTCCAGTCTCAACAGTGCCAATCTCAGTTCAGTCCTTTTTGCAGAAAGAATACTCATGACTGCCAGGCTTGCAAAAGCCCATTTCAAGTGCCAAGCTGCATTCAAGATCATCACCCAGGTTGCAAACCCACTTTGCCCCTGGTTTTCTTGATTTTGATGTTCTGATTCCAAATATTTGACTTTTAAATCCACCTTTGACTCTTGCAAGACTCTGGCTTTTGTTTGCTTGGCTGGTTGTTTTCTGGTTTTTTTGCCGATTTGGTCTTAGTCCGCTCCTGCTGCCCTGTACCTCTCAGTCTTACAGAGAACTTCCTGTTCTGGCTCCTTCCCTGCCCCTGTTCTAATGCCCACCCTCTTCCTGCTTTTGTCAGCCTTCACCCGGCATGAGGGTACATTCTGAAAGGCAAAGAGGCAACATGCCAAGCCACTAGAGGCCAGAGTTTCTGTTGGAGAAGCTGAATCAGTGCAGTAGGAGCGATGAAAGACGGAGGTCCCTAATACAGTATACTCACCTGCGCCAGGCAGGCGGTCGGGGTTGTCAGGAGCTTAATAGGTTATCCTTTTCCACCTGTATCACAGATTTCCTCACCGGCCAGCCTATGTGTGCCTTTTCATCTATCAAGAAAATTCCAAGGGAGGCTCTCCCCTCCACTTTTCTTTCCCAAATGGAAACCACTTCCTCTGTTTTCATTTTCCTGTTTGTTAAGAGGCACTAAGTCAAGCTTTCTGTATTTGAATACTAGTCCTATCATTGAGACTGTGTGACTTCAGAGAATAATGTAAACACTCTATGTCTCAAACCCTGCATCTGTCAAAGAGATACAATATTAATATCTTCCTTCCAGGGTTGCTTTGAAAATAAATAATCCATAAAGACCGTAATGCAACAAATGCTGATTAGTATCATCATTGCTATTACCATCTTCATCCAAGACTGAACTGTAGAAGTACTCTTCCCAGCTCTCAACTCCCTTGGAAATTCCTGCAGTAACATTATCAAATTGTTTTTAATTTTGCTTATTTTTGTTTTTTGACTTTTTTTATTTTTTTTGTTTTTGTTAAATGCCAAACAAAAGATAGCAGGTAGCACATATGTGACACACACAATTTTTTTAAACTTACAAAATTCTGATTCTCATTGTCCGCATCAGTAATTCCTAAGTCTTTTCTTTCTTTTGGGTCTCAGTAGACTTGTGAGCCTCCTGCTCTGAACAGTAGACATCTGAACCTCCTGGGGTCTCTTTCTAGTCTTTATCAACTATTTGCTTCATGGAAACCCCACTCTCTGGCGCTTGTGTTTAGATTCACATTTTGGGGTTGCTGAAGTCTCACATATAAATGATTACTGACCTTCTAGGCATCTATCATCCACCTGTGAACTCAGCTTCCAAAAGTTTTCAAAAAGAATAAAATTCCCCCTTTCAAGAGCTAAAGCCAAGAGAGAAAGCACTATTTATAAAAATCTCAAACACAGCCAGTCTTCTGAAACAGGGCGTCTCCTCACCATCCAAAGACAGCTTGTTTCTGGGCTCATGTTTTTGGTCTCTCCCTATATTGTCCACCGTGTCACACCTTGAAAATGTGGGTCATGAATTGGCAAACCAATTTTTTTTCGCCCCCTTCTAGAGTGCTCCTATCTGGGCAGTTTTAGCAGTTGCAAATAATGCAATTCCTTATTGGCAGTGGAATTAGAGTCTAGGACCCAAGACTCAGCCCATGAATTTCTCATTTTATATGTTCCCAGAAAACCCCAATAGTTGAAAACAGATTGAAAATGGGCCATCCATAAGGAATAAAAATGAGAAAGGAAACTTATGCTGACCAGAGTACAATATGTTGATGTATAGCAGAAATCAACACAATATTGTAAAGCAACTATCATTCAATTAAAAATAAATTAATTGAAAAAAGAACTCAGTGGACCTACTACCTAAATTCCAACTGTAGCTCCAGCACCTGTTAGCTGCCTGACCTTGAGCAGGTATGTTAATGGTCCAATGCCTTAGTTTTCTCATCTGCAATAGATGAGAGAAATAATATAATTATATAATAGTTGTATAATAATTATACAGAGACTTGTTTCTACTCTGCAAGTAGATGAATTAACTGAGGTGAATGAATACATGTAACATTTAGAAAGATTCTCGACTGGATCAGGAAATAAGCAAGCTGACGTAAACAATCTCTAAAACCTCGATGGCATGAAATGATAAGCTCTGATCTCTCATGCGTCTGCAAATCACGATGGGCAGCTTCCAGTGCATGTTGCATTGGGCTGCTCCGTGTTTTTCTCATCCTCCTTGGGCCAGCGGGCTGGGCAGGAATAGTCTTCCTTCCTATTCCTTCAGCAGAAGCACAAGAAGGCAAACCCTAACAAGCAAGTTCACTAAGCCAATGACTCTCTCATCTGGTGACATCTTGCTGGACGAAGAAGTTACGTGGAGGAGTCTCAAATCAAGGACCTTGGAAATATACCCTGTCTTTGTTGGAGGAATTAAAAAGTTCCATGGCCAAGGACATGGATTTGAGTGGGAAGCAGTATAAAGAATTAGGACCAATAATTTCATCTACTACATGGATATGTAATCAAAGCCCAGCTAACATTAGCTATTTGTAGTGACATCGTTCCTGAACTTCATCAGAGAAGGCTCTGCTTTCCTTCGAGGTCTGCCATCTTTCTCTTGCTCTTCTTGGGTACTGCATTTTTACATCCCCACTATTCACCGTTATGAAGTGACCCTCCCACCCTAATGGCCCCACCTCACTAAGGGCCCCTAGAGCAGTGTCCCATGAAAGCTCACACTGGCAATGAAGCTTCTCAAGTCATCTTCTCCTTAATAAAGTTGAATTGGCCTAGAGATAAGTTCTCCTTATCTCCAAAATAGGTGCAGGTTGACAAGGGGAATCAAAAGAAAAGCTATCAACTTTGTACATTAACATTGGGAGTTTTATTATTTTTTTTGGAGTATAATTGCTTTAAAAGTATTATTTTCTGCTATACAAGTGAATTGGCTATGTATCTTCCCTCTTGAACCTCCCATCCACCCCTTCTCGTCCTGCCCATCCAGGCCAACACAGAACACTGAGCTGAGCTGTCTGTGTGATGCAGCAGCTTCCTGCTAGCTAGCTATTTTACACGTGGTGGTGTGTTTATGTCAAGCTCAATCCCCCAGTTCATCCCACCCTCCCCTTCCCTCTACATCCATATAGCAATTCTCTATGCCTTTGTCTCTATCCCTTCCATGGAAATAGGTTCATCTATTTACCTAGATTACTTCCACATATATATGTTAATATATGATATTAACTGACTGACTTCACTCTGTAGGACAAACTCTAGGTCCATCTACACCTATCTAGAGGTCTCTTGATAGAAATTTTAATGACAAAAATATAAATAAATAAAGACAAAAAAGACAATATAGTAAGCTTGGAGAGCCTACTACTTTGGGATGTGGGAAATACAGGCCACTGA
>SJYF01000930.1:773556-786377 GCA_006410515.1 Procapra przewalskii
TGAGATGGCTGGATGGCATCACGGACTCGATGGACGTGAGTCTGAGTGAACTCCGAGAGATGGTGATGAACAGGGAGGCCTGGCGTGCTGCGATTCATGGGGTCGCAAAGAGTCCGACATGACTGAGTGACTGAACTGAACTGAACTGAACTGATGTGTGTATACACACACACACACACACACACACATTGTGATGAGAAAACCCTGAATTTATTTTTTAGAAGGTGATTTTATTTTCCTTGGATTATGATACGTGCAAATAATGAGTCTGAAAAGAAGCAACAAAATATGCTAACATTTTGCCAAAAGTGGTTCAGTTTTGATGAACTTATCAAAAGGCTCTTTTAAAAGAGCTTTGATCCCTTTAGCAGCAAATAT
This sequence comes from Procapra przewalskii, assembly GCA_006410515.1. Lineage (NCBI taxonomy): Eukaryota > Metazoa > Chordata > Mammalia > Artiodactyla > Bovidae > Procapra > Procapra przewalskii. Next base: position 773,935 of record SJYF01000930.1, read on the forward strand.
TTTATTGATGCATAACTAGAATTAGGTTTATTCTCTGTTAAAATGTTAAATTTATTTTTGAATATTGGTCTACTCTCCTCTACTTCCTAAGATATTCAGGCTAGTACCTGATCCATGACTGAAAGGAATGGTTAGCAAACCATGGCCACCCATCCAATTCAGCCCAGCAACAGTTTTTGTAAATAAAGTTTTATCAGAACACAAACACATCCATTTGTTTACGTATTGTTGATGGGTCTACAATAGTGGAGTGAGTCATTGAAACAGAGGGGTTACAGTCTCAAAGTCTAAAGTATTTACAATCTGGTCCATCACAAAAAGTTTACTGACCCCTTGGCTTAAAGCTTCCAGTCCTTAGAAGTGGTAAGGAAGGCTACTTCTTGGCTGGCCATGAACCTTAGTCAGAGGAGAGGGAATTTCACCAGTATTTATAGACATTGGGCTTGATTCCATATCCTTAAACTAAAAGAAACAGTGAGAACAATGAAAAATAATAGAAATTATTCCATTTCTTCAGACAGAAGTTAATTTTCTGGCCTTACAAGCTCTAGATTTGCTGACAGTGCTAAAATGTGGCTTATATGCATAAATTAGCAAGTTTTAGTGAAACTATGTAAATGAATTAGGGTCAAACACAATGAGGCCAGCTTTTTGTGATCAAAAATAATCTTTGGAGATTATTTATGATCAGAGGAAAGACTGCTAAGAAAAATACCCACAGTGCTGAGAAAAAATAGACCAGAGGGATTACTGAATGTTCTTTCAGTGTATCTGAGTGTTTTTTGGCAGGGTCCCCTGGAGATTACCTGATTCTCCGGGTCAGTTCAGTTCAGTTTAGTCATTCAGTGGTGTCCGACTCTTTGCCACCCCATGGACTGCAGCACACCACGCTTCCCTGTCCGTCACCAACTCTTGAAGCCTGCTCAAATACATGTCTACCAAATCGGTGATCCATCCAACCATCTCGTCCTCTGTTATCCCCTTCTCCTCCTGCCTTCTATCTTTTCCACCATCAGGGTCTTTTCAAATGAGTCAGCCCTTCGCATTAGGTGGTCAAAGTACTAGAGCTTCAGCTTCAGCATCAGTCTTTCCAGTGAATATTCAGTACTGATTTCCTTTAGGATGGATCTCCTTGCAGTCCAAGGAGCTCTCAAGAGTCTTTCCCAACACCACAGGTCAAAAGCATCCATCCTTCATCTCTCAGCTTTCTTTATGGTCCAGCTCTCACATCCATACATGACCACTGGAAAAACCATAGCCTTAACTAGATTGACCTTTGTCAGCAAAGTAATGTCTCTGCTTTTTAATATGCTGTCTAGGTTGGTCATAGCTTTTCTTCCAAGGAGCAAACATCTTTTAATTTCAGGGATTATCTGATTCTCCAGGTCAGGGGTTGGCAAACTATGCCTGCAGGTCAGACACTAAAATCATCTTTTGGAAATAATATTGAATGGGAACAGCCACACATACTTATTTATATATTGTCAACGACTGCTTTCACAGATAGAAAAGAGGAGTTACCCCCAGAGACCAGATTGCCCATAAAACATAAAGCACTTACTATATGGTTCTCTATGGAAAATTTGTGCCAACTTCTCCACTTGGAATGTTTTTCTTCATTTAATTTATTATGTACTGTTGATTAGGATAGTTTGCAAGTCTATAAGTATAGATAAAAACTTACTAAAAATGTATAGCAATGTAAATGATTATTGTCTGATATGAATGCAAACTTTTTTTCCCCAATTTGGTAGAGATGCAAAAGGTTTACATATATAGAAACGATAATCCTCCAAACTAAAGTTTTTTTAACGCTGTAGGATTTTAACTAGTTGTGTATGGAAATTAGCAACCTCATTCAAAGCATCAACCACTACAAATTCTCTACTCTCTTCAATTCTCTTTAAACAACCTCACCACTTGGTTGGTTTCCTCATTAACTGATATGTTGGATGTTCACTTTAAAATAAAAGATGTGTAAGATAGATAGATATATATTTACCTTCAGAGAAAACATGGATGAAATTCTTTTGATGTCACTGTGATTTCAACAATATTAGCACCAGAAAAAATGTAAGCTGAAACCACATAAAGGATACAAATTTACAGACATCATTACTGGCAAACAATAAGATCTGATAATACCAAGTTTTAGATAAATCATTTAAAAACTACACTTATCCATGATTTATGGAAGTGTACATTAGTAAAACCACTTTTAAAAAACAATTTGTAGGTTTTTTAGTAAATATGTAGCTGTAGATGAAGAAAGATCCTTCTTGAGGATATAAGCCCTAAAGAAACCTATACACAGATTCATAAGGACACTTATGAGAAGGTTCATAACAGAGTAGTTCGCAATAGCAAACAAATCTAGAGATAAAACTCTAAGAGCAGCAGAAAAAAATCATAGTATGCGCATGGAAAATAAAAAATAAATTCATTATAATTGCATGCAACCATATAGAAGAATTCCAGAATACACATCTTCCTAGATTTATGAAGGTTTTGTGTGTGTGTGTGTGTGTGTGTGTGTGTGTGTGCTAAGTCACTTCAGTCGAGTTGGACTCTTTGTGACCCTATAGACTGTACCCCACCAGACTCCTCTGTCCATGAGATTCTCTGGGCAAGAATGCGGGAGTGAGTTGCCACACCCTCCTTCAGGGGATCTTCTGGATTCAGGGATCGAACTTGCATCTCTTAGTCTCCTGCATTGGTAAGTAGGTTATTTACCACTAACGCCACCTGAGGAGCCCCCAAAGGGGTTACTTTCTCATAAACCCATCTTCAGATGTAAATAATTTAAGTAAAAAATGTATTTAATATACCTAACCTATTGAACATCTAGCCTACTTAAGCGTGCATTAGCTTACAGTTAGGTAAAATCAGCTAACCCAAAGTCAATTTTATAATTAAGTGTTGAACATCTCACGTGATTTATCAAAAGTGAGAATGAATGATGGTAAATGTATCAGGTGTTTACCTTCTTGATTGCATGGTTGATTAGGAGCTATGGTTCTTTGCTGCTGCTCTGCATCTAAAAGGGATCATACTGCATAGCACTAGCCCAAACAAAGATCAAAATCTGAAGTACAGTTTCCACTGAATGCACAGTGCTTTCAGATCATCTTAAATTTGAAAAATCCTAAGTCATACCATTGTAAGTCAGGGATCACCTCTACAGAGTTGAATTTAAAAAGCAAGTCAAGGAAGAATACATACACCATGACTGCATTTATATAAAGCTAAAAATTATGCAAAGCCACTATATGTTATTTAGAGATACAAACATATAATGCATTCATCAGAATTCAGCATAGTTGCTACTTCTGAAGCTGTAGAGGAGGATGTAGAATCTAGGAGAGGTGACAAAGAACTCAAAAAAATCATGTTTTCTTTCTTAAACTGGGTGGCAAAAGTTGGGAGTTTGATTTATAGCTATTTTAAAGTTATTCTTTTTTATATCTTCAACATTTAATACACATAAATTTTAGAAAACACTCTAGAATGACAACCAAAATGGATTGCAAAAACAAGGAACTCAAGGCAGACAGATCTTTGCATATCAGTCAAGATTCTTTTTTAAAAAAAATTGAAATATATTTGAAATGTAACTCTAAGGTGTAGGATGAGTTGATGTGATACTTTTATGTATTGCAAAATGGTTGCCATTTTAGTGTTAGTAACGCCTCTATCGTGTCAAATAATTATCATTTCTGTCTTAGAGTGAGAATAGTCAAGATCTAGTCTCTTAGCAAGTTTGAAATTTAGTATCTGGTATTGTTGCGTGTAGTCAATATACTATGCCTTACATCATGAAAACTTATCTGCTAGTGGCAAATTTGTACCCTTAAATCAGTCAAGATTCTTTGATTTGTAAATGAACAATAACGACCGAACAAGCAACAACTGGTTTACGCAAAAAGGGAACATGTTGGCTGAAATAAATGAAAAGTCTAGGATCTCAGCTATTGCTTGATGGGAGGGAAGAGTGTGATCAAACTGTTTCCAGGTCCCGATTTCTCTGAGTTCTGCTTCCCCTGTGTTGTGTCTGTCGTGAGATAGCTTTCCCTTTGGGTTGGCAAGGTGGCTGTAACAGCCCTATTATCACATTCTCTGGTTTCAAGCCTTCAGGCACAGTGGAAAAGAAAATATGCCTCTTATCTAGTAGTCCTAGCAAAAGTTTTCATCGTGTCACATTGGCTCAGCTTGGATCACGCTACCATCCTGGATCAGCCATTGGCCAGTGGCTATACAACACTCTGATTAGCTGGAAACAAACTACACATGTACTCCTTAAGTTGGACTGGGAATGAACCCTGGGTCTGCATAATCAGGGGTGGTAAAGGGATAACTAATCAAAAAAAAAATCAAGTTTTGTTTCTCCAAGAGAGAAAGTCAAGTCTAGGTGGCCAAAATCAAAATCAAATCAAACCTAGAATCTAACTTAGAATCTACTAGAATCTACCTAGAATCTACTCTCAGCCTGACCAGAAATCCTGGCCTAGTTTAATTGGAAGCAGGAGAATCGGCCCAGCAGGTAAGCATCTGTCTAAGCCCAGGTTCTTTGGTCTCAGTTCCCCAGGAAGCTGAGACCAAAGCAGAGTCTTTCAACTTTCCATTCACCAGGGAACTTCCTCAAGCAGGAGATAGGAGCAAGGAGAATGAAACAAGACTGGGAGACAACATCCAAAAGATACCAATGAAACAGCCACCCATTACATTTAACTTGTCCTGACAGCCATCCACCAAGAAGGGCTGTGTTAGTCATTCAGCCGTGTCCAACTCTTCATGTCTCTATGGACACTAGCCCTCCAGGCTCCTCTGTGCATGGAATTCTCCAGGCAAGAATATTGGAGTGGGTTGCCATTCCCTTCTCCAGGGGATCTTCGCAACAGAGGGACCGAACCCGGGCCTCCTGCATTGCAGGCAGATTCCTTACCAACTGAGCCACCAGAGAAGCCCAGAAGGGCTGTATATCGTCCCCATCGCTCCCTAATCAAAGGTTTTTACTCTGCAGGTCACAGATGCAATGGCCTGAGATGGGAGATGCCCTGAAATGGGGAGCAAGGGATGATGTGAGATGCAGCCAAACTGTACCCATGGGAGGAGTCTGTGATCCACACGGAGCCAATTGCTGCCACACCAGCTGGGACGAGAAGCGGGTGAGACAGAACAGATCAGATACTGTACCTTGGGTAGGGAGACTCATGGGGGTAGATTTCAGGACTGAGCCTTGAGTGCAAACGCTTCAGTGACACAAGAGGACCCCTCCAATAGCATTTTCCTGGCTCCCATCCTAGAGGCTTCAGGGATCCATTATTTTAGCTGTCTCCTCTCAAAACCTGCTGGGTATACCCAGGACTAAGTGAGAGGGGTTGCTCTCTCGGGTAAGTCACTTCCTTGCCTGATGTTCTGCTAAATTTACTGCTTAACTCCTGGGGCAAATTTCAGCAAATAATCACTATCCAGGCTGGGTTTCTGTGGGGCCCTTCCCACTTTGCCTGAAGCCCAGCAACCATGTGTCCAAGTGGAAAACTAGGGTGGGGTCAGGAAAGCACAGTGAGGATGAGAAAAGGATTGAAAGCTTGGGGGTAATTTAACTGAAGGGGAGTGGAGAGAGTATCCAGAATACGTGGCTTGCGGATAGTCGGGAGAATGGTATTCCCATAAAGGGACTGTTTTCTTGTTGTGTGAACTGTTTTTGCTCCTTGAAGGTTAACTTTTCATGTAGCATTCTGTGCTGCTCTGGTGTGTAATTGGTTTCTGGGAGGTCAGCAGTGCCTCATGAAAAAGCCCATTTGAAAAAAAAAAAAATCAATCTGCAACATTACAGTGGAAATAATTCCATGCTTAGCTACAGAAACTCCAGAAACACATTTCATTGATGAAAAGCTTTTAAAAATAATATAGGCCTTCATTTCCTCCTCCATAAAATGATGGGGTTGGATTAGGTGACCTTGAGGTCACTTGTTTTCCTTTGTCTTGGTTGCTAGGAAGCATGAAGCTCCAGTTGCTGCCGATTTTAAAAAGGAGTTTGGGGTTTGGGTTTGTTTATCTCTCTCTGTCTTGCTCTGTCCCTTTTAGCTTCTCACTCTGTGTTAACAGCTTCAGTATATGTGGGTCTCTCTGTTTATGGTGAGCCATTGTAAATCCCTTGGGTAACATATGCAACCAAGATTCCTTTCATTTCTAAGACTATGATTCTAATAATGCCAATACTTGCTTTTCCCATCTGAAAAAATATAAGCAGCAATTCTTGCAGCTCTCTTTGCCCAGATGCTGAATCTCAGGTACACTGAAGCATCAGATGTTAATCACAGTTAAGAAAGGCTTCAAGGTGCCCTGTGCTGTCAAAGCCCTGACCTTGACCACTGACAAGCCTGGGATGCCCCAACGGATTCCTCGCCGTACTGGCTTTCATTGTCACCAGACTCCCTCCTCAAGCACAATGCTCCAGCTCTGCCATCTGCTTTGAGGTTTCGTCTCGGAATTTATCTTGTATCCTTCTTACACTCAACCTACATCAGCAGCACAAAGACACCCGGGACCCCCCTAGGCTTGGTCTGCGCAGGCGCATGGCAGACCCTCAGGGAAGCCCGACAGCCTGGTGATGGCTAGGCCCTTCTAAGTGGTCTCTCTCATCCAAGAAGCTGGAAGAGTACAGAGTCACCTGACCCACCTGCTTCTTCCGTCCTGTCCTGTCCTTCCACTCCTGCCACTGTGCTGATTTCTCTGCCTCCACGGACCCAAACTCTTTCTGTTTCAGTTGCCTCCCCGACCCTGAGTTTCCCTATGTTTTCTCTGCTGTTTGATTCTTTTTCTTCCCTCATCAAATGCCTCTTCCCTCAGGAATAGCTTAAATGCTGTTTGATATTAGACAGCTTCAACCCATATTTTTAAACAAAGGGAAATGACTTTTATCCGATCTCTTTTGAGCTCATGGCTGTGGCCTGGAAGGAATGAGGCAAACCTGTGACTCAACCACACATAACCGTCCTGCTTTTGGGGGCATGGCGGGGCGGGGGCTACTAGTCTTTGTATAAGTAGAAAGTTCCACGTTCACGCACCTTTTCTTCTTGCCACCTCGGGCGGAAAATCAATCCCGACTGCGAGAGTGAGCTGAATGGGTGAACTCAGCAAGCTCCTGGCAGGCCAGTCCTTGTCAGCCTGGATAAATTGGGGATGATGACAGGGAAACCACTTCCTCACAGGCGCCAGATAAATGAGTGCAATCTGTGGCCCCCCAGAGGAAGGGAAACCAACATCCTCACGCCTCTGATACCTGCGAGATATTTTCCTAGGTTCGTGGATTGTCACTTAATTCTAATAACAACCGATTAGATGATCCTTGAGCCATTATGCAGATGCATAAACTGAGGTGTGTTTTTCTAAATTAATTTATGTATTTTAATTGGAGGCTAATTACTTTACAATATTGTAGTGGTTTTTGCCATACACTGACACAAATCAGCCATGGGTATACATGTGTTCCCCATCCTGAATCCCCCCCACCTCCCTCCCCACCCCATCCGTTGGGGTTAGGTCTTTTCCAAGACCCAGGTGCACCGCCAGTAGGTGGCAGAGCGGAGACTACAGCCTAGGTTTGTCTGATTGCAGAGCCCAAGCCTTTTTACCAGGCCCCATACAAAGTCTTTTATTAAAATTGGAGGATGATTGCTTTACAATACTTTGTTACTTCCTGCTGTCCAGTGAAGTGAATCAGCTATAGTAATGTAGTAGTTAATTGCTCAGTCGTGTCCCACTCTGCGACCCCACAAACTATAGTCCACCAGGCTCCTTCTGTCCATGGGATTCTCTAGGTGAGAATACTGGGGTGGGTTGCCATTCCCTTCTCCAAGAGATATTCCCAACCCAGAGATTGAACCCAGGCCTCCTGCACTGCAAGCGGATTCTTTACCATCTGAGCTATAGGGAAGACCCATATCCTTTCCCTCTTGGCCCTCCCTTCCATCCCCTCATTCCTTTATATGTTCTTTCTCAACTCATCACAGTAACAGCCCCCCAAGGTGAGTATTAGCATCCTCAATTTACAAATGCAGAAACTGAGATGCAGAAAAATCTATTCAGTTGTCCCAGTCCGTGCTGCTGTGAAATGACAAGGCTGTTCCCATGCAGGCTTGGTCCAGAGGCCAATGTATGTCATACCCCGAGTAAACAGGCAGAGCGCTTGCTGCCCGAGGAAGATGGTGTGGGATGCTGAGACCTCAGGTCCAGAGCGGGCGGATCTGGTCTGCAGCAGGCCAGAGTTCTCAGACATTCTGCTGGGCTTCCATCAGCGCATACTTACGCCCCAGGGAGCCTGGCAAACAGTGTCCAGTCTTTCTGTGCCAGGCCTTTCCCTCTGCCCCGAGAGCGCTGGTCTGCCAGGGCAGCTGCACCATTAATGGCCCATATGGAGGAGCTGCAGCCCACTTATCTGTAAAGGATGCGACCGGAGAGACTGACAGTAGGCAGCAGCTTGGCTGCCCTGGGGAGGATCCCATTTGGAAACCAAAGCAGGGGGGCTGGAGTCTGCAGTCACCCCACCAGTGGCCCAGCCCAGCCCTGGCCGCGGGAGCCAGTCGCCATGGGGCAAAGCTGCTGCGTTTGGTGCAGAGGAATTGCTAATCAGATTTTCAGCCCCACTGCCATACACACACACACACACAAACACACACACACATGCACACGCCACTTCCCCCACCTCAGGCAAAGCAGCACAACCAGCTCTCCTGCTCTAAAGTTGGAAAATATCTATGGAGACAGAGCAACAGGGAAAATACAACAAAAGCAAAAGAAACCCAGACTTTTCCGTAACAAAACGGCTTCTTCTGTACTGGCTACTGTAATGCCTGTCCCTCTAGTTCACCACAATGTCTGCTTTAGAAATGAAGCTTTGTGACTTCCCCCGTGCTCCAGTGGGTAAGATTCTGTGCTTCCAATGTAGGGGACGCAGGTTCAATCCCTGGTTGGGGAACTAAGATCTCACTTGCCAAGTGCTATGGCAAAAAAAAGAAAAAAATCTTAGAAGTGAAACTTTTTTCTTCCCTCTTCTGTCACAGCCCTGTGACTGTTGAACCCTGCCTGGCACTGATTTAATGATCATTAAAGAAGCAGATGGGAAAACCATGAAATGCATCGCTAGGGAGGGAAGAACACTGGGAAGGTAGAAACGAGCCTGAGAGGGGCTTTGGCATGGCGGTCTTTTCAGAGGCTGGAGGGCTAGTGACAGGTACGCCTGTGATAGCAAAAGGGCCTTGGGAAGAGGAGCTCAGATACCTCCGTGTGGCTCGGAAGGAAGCCTGTGAATCTGGGAGACTGTGACACACACAGTGAGATTCTCTGAAGATGGCAACATGGTCTGGCTTTTAAGAAAAGTGACCCGTTTGTCTGCACTTGGACTGACTATTGGGCTCTGCCGGGAAGGAAAGCCCCTATGCAAGGCAAAAGCAGAAGTGCCTGTCCCTGTGGGAAGGAAGGAGCAGAGAGGATGCTGAAAGGGACGGATGGGGACGGTGGAAGGCAGGGCCTGGGAGGAAGGACGGGAGGGGGCTGGGCTCGGGAGCCCCAGGCAACCTCAGCTTCGAACTGCAGGGTCAGCTGAGCAAGATCATGGACTCCAGAATGTGGTGTGTTTTGGCACCAAGGTGAAGCCTGCCTGTATGGGCAATATCTTGTTCCCTGGGGCAATATGTTCTTGACTGATAGCAGGAGGGGAGAGAGAGTCTATCATACAGAGTGAAGTAAATCAGAAAGAGAAAATCAATGTATTTTAACGCATATATGTGGAATCTAGGAAGATGGTACAGATGAACCTACTTGCAGGGCAGGACTAGAGAGGCAGAGGCAGGGAACGGGCATGGGGACACGGAGGGGCAGGGTGAGTTGAGAGATTAGGGTTGACAAAGGGTCAGTCACTCAGTCAGACTCTTTGCAACCCCATGGACGGTAGCCCACCAGACTCCTCTGTCCATGGAATTCTCCAGGCGAAAATAAGGAGTGGGTAGCCATTGCCTTCTTCAGGGGATCTTCTCAACCCAGGGACTGAACCCGGGTTTCTGCATTCAAGTGGACTCAACCATCTGAGTCACCAGGGAAGCCCTTGGTTCTGTATATTTATCATTAGTTTAATTCCTCCATGTTTCTCCTGTATTTGAGTTTGTCACTTCAAGTGATATCCTGTTTATTGACTGTACCTTGAAACTGATTGGTGATGTAGATGTGTTGGTATATTAATTTTATAACTAACGTCCTTATTGGAGAAGGCAATGGCACCCCACTCCAGCACTCTTGCCTGGGAAATCCCATGGATGGAGAAGCCTGGTGGGCTGCAGTCCATGGGGTCGCTGAGGGTCGGACACAACTGAGTGACTTCACTTTCACTTTTCACTTTCATACATTGGAGAAGGAAATGGCAACCCACGCCAGCGTTCTTGCCTGGAGAATCCCAGAACAGGGGAGCCTGGTGGGCTGCCGACTACGGGGTCGCACAGAGTCAGACGCGACTGAAGCGACTTAGCAGCAGCAGCAGCAGCAGCAACATCCTTGTTAAGTTTTGTTACCAGTTTTAATATTTTAATAATTATCCTGCATTTCCCATGTGTACAGTCACATTATGTGCAAAAGTAACTTTCTGACATTTGGACTAGTTATTTTCTCTCTTCTCCATATATCGGATAATTCTTCAGAATATTACTCAATATGTGTTGATAATAGACATCTTTATCTTGTTTCTAACTTTAATAAAAACTCTATTAATCTTTTCAGCAAGTCTGATGCTGGTTTTATATAACATAAAATCATGTCAAACATATGTTTAAATTTTATTAATAACTTTTTCTTAATCCTTTTATTCCTTTTTATTAAGTCTACTTTTTTAATCAGCAAAGGTATTATATTTTATTAAATATTAATATCTTTAAAGATTTGTTGAAATAATGTTATTATTTTCTTTAACTTACATAACATAGTTCTTTAAATGCTGGGTTTTTTCCTTAATTTATTGAAAGTATACTGATATATAGTGTGTTAGTTTCAGATGTACAACAAAGTGATTATATATATTATATATACATATATTCTTTTATTAGATTTTTAAATTCTTTTTAAGTTTTAGATTCTTTTAAGGTTCTGTTACATTATATTTATTCAGTTCAGTTCTGTCACTCAGTCATATCTGACTCCTCGCGACCCCATGAATTGCAGCACGCCAGGCCTCTCTGTCCATCACCAACTCCTGGAGTTCACTCAAACTCATGTCCATCAAGTCAGTGATGCCATCCAGCCATCTCATCCTCTGTTGTCCCCTTTTCCTCCTGCCCTCCCAGCAACAGAGTCTTTTCCAATGAGTCAACCCTTTGCATGAGGTGGCCAAAGTACTGGAGTTTTAGCTTTAGCATCATTCCTTCCAAAGAACACCCAGGACTGATCTCCTTTAGAATGGACAGGTTGGATCTCTTTGCAGTCCAAGGGACTCTCGAGAGTCTTCTCCAATGCCATAGTTCAAAAGCATCAATTCTTTGGCGCTCAGCTTTCTTCACAGTCCAACTCTCACATCCATACATGACCACTGGAAAAACCATAGCCTTGACTAGACAGACCTTAGTCGGCAAACTAATGTCTCTGCTTTTCAATATGCTGTCTAGGTTGGTCATAACTTTCCTTCCAAGGAGTAAGCGTCCTTTAATTTCATGGCTGCAGTCACCATCTGCAGTGATTTTGGAGCCCCCAAAAATAAAGTCTGACACTGTTTCCACCATTTCCCCATCTATTTGCCATGAAGTGGTATTAAGTATGGTTCCCTGTGCTATACAGTAGGTCCTTGTTTTTCATTTTATATATGCTGATGTATAAATGTTAATTCAGAACTCGTCATTTATCCCCCATCCTTTCCCTTTTGATAACCATAAGTCTGTGTTCTGTGTCTATGAGTTTATTTCTGTTTTGTAAGTAAATTCAGTTGTATCCTATTTTAGATTCCACATATAAGCAATATCATGTAATATTTGTCTTTCTCCATCTGACTTGCCTCATTGAGTGTGATCATCTCTAGGCCCATCCATGTTGCTGCAAATGGCTAAATGCTGTCTTGACCCAGTTATAAGGACCTGACTAAGGCTGGTCAGTTGTCCATGAGCAGCTAAGTCCCACCAAATCTCTTCTGGAGGCATCTACACTGCAGGCCATCCTATTCCAGCCTTGATGGAGGCCATCAAGGGCCATGTACCAGTCACCCAGGCACTGTCTATACCTGGAGCCAACTGAGATCGTGCAAAGCCGCTAGCTCTCCGCCTGTTTGCCCTGCTCACCCCTTCCTTCCTGCAGACACCACGAGAAGGACATTTATTCTTTCCCTGGACCTTCTGCCCCGCCTCTGCCACCCGCAAGGGGCCCAGGAGCCTGAAGAACTCTCAACAGGGTCCCGTAAGGAACAAAACACC
>SJYF01000930.1:786908-797666 GCA_006410515.1 Procapra przewalskii
TAGCTCCATCCACATCTCTGCAAATGATCCATTCTTTGATGAAGTATATTAATCTTCTAATATGCTACTTGATCGTATGCATAGGTGTTTTACTTTGGAATTTTAGATTTTTATACTAAATACATAGTCATAAGTTCATTGAATGTGTACATATGTGTTTTAACAATGCTTTGTCAGATTCTCTTCTCAATATTATCCTGTTTTAGAAACTCAGTTTGGAGTATGTCCTCTTTTTTCATGTGTACTGGAACAGTTTACAGCATCTAAGAATTCCCTGTTCCTCAAAGGTGTGAAAGAATTGGCCTGTGGAATAGTCTGCACCTGAGAGGGGCTGGCGAAGCAGGATTGGGTAGCTCTGGAAACTATTTTTCTCCTACAGCAATTGTTATGTGTGTGTGTGTGTGTGTGTGTGTTTAAGGTTTTTCTGGAATAAATTGTTTTCTCATTTCTGACAAGCGCAGACTGGGCATCTGGAGGGAAAAACATTCAGGTACCCGGCTCCAGGTTCCCCCACTCAGCTCCAGTCCAGGGTGCCCTGCCAGCTCTGAGCCGCCCACCGCCAGGAGACCTTTCCTGAACCCAGGAGGGCACATTGCCCCAGCTGCTTGTTGGGACGCTGAATCAGCACTCTCTGATGGGGCTCAAAATGGTTTGGGAGTATTTGTTCCTTTGACAGTTTGAAAGCACTCATCTGGAACACAAATGAAATAGTTTTCCAGTTTTTTGTGAGTCTGTGCTAGTGAGGTCAGAGCAGAACTCACAACTCAGGGCCACAGGTAGGACAAGGAAGGCTTCTGAAGTGAGATAATACCCTTCCTTTCTAGGGTCCAAGAGCCTGTGTCTACAGTTGTGTGGATACACCTGCAGCAGGAAGGGCCTGGAGGGGAGGGACCCTGGATGCAGCCACCCTGGCATGTTTAGTGCAAGAGCATAGCAAGAGGGCCCTGGGTGCCTGGTGTTCCCAGCAAAGGCAGCAGCTTGGTTGCACCAACGCCAAAAGAAAAATGACACATGGAAGATGTGGAGAAGAAATAAAAAGCCCATCACAGGCTTTGGAAAAAGTGGTGAATGCTGGTTCTTCAAGGGCACAAAAGCTCAGCTTTGAGCAGAACACAGCTAGTGGGATCCCTTCACTTGCAATTTGTTTTTAATTAGCTAAAGACACTTACTCCTTGGAAGGAAAGTTATGACCAACCTAGATAGCATATTGAAAAGTAGAGACATTCCTTTGTCAACAAAGATCTGTCTAATCAAGGCTATGGTTTTTCCATTAGTCATTTATGGATGTGAGAGTTGGACTGTGAAGAAGGCTGAGCACCGAAGAATTGATGCTTTTGAACTGTGGTGTTGGAGAAGACTCTTGAGAGTCCCTTGGACTGCAAGGAGATCCAACTAGTCCATTCTGGAGGAGATCAGCCCTGGGATTTCTTTGGAGGGAATGATGCTGAAGCTAAAACTCCAGTTGGCCACCTCATGCGAAGCATTGACTCATTGGAAAAGACTTTTGATGCTAGGAGTGATTGGGGGCAGGAGGAAAAGGGAATGACAGAAGATGAGATGGCTGGATGGCATCACTGACTCAATGGACGTGAGTCTGAGTGAACTCCGGGAGTTGGTAATGGACAGGGAGGCTTGGCGTGCTGCGATTCATGGGGTCGCAAAGAGTCGGACACGACTGAGCGACTGAACTGAACTGAACGGAACCCATTACTGGAAACAAGGGTGCAATGTATCTTACAGTTTGTTATTCAGATGCAAAGGTAGACCAAAGACTCGGGCCCTCAGTCTTTTTCATAAGTGAGGGCCACGCCCACTCCCCAGGAGCCCAAATCCTATTCCACACCCTGACTCTGATAGCATCATCTCACTGTCAATCACCACGAATTTCCAAAAGTTTTTGGTGAAGAACTAAGTAAAAACAAAAGGGGAGTGATGAGTCTTGCAAGCCCTCTGCTCTGATCAGGTTAGTCTGGGAGTCACTCAGAAGACAATCCATTCCATGGGGTGGGTGCTGAGAATGAAAAATGTCGCCTGCCATGTCGGTAAACAGGAGGTTGCCATAACATAACAGCTGCCGGAAGGTAAGCCCAGAGCGAACTCAGGATGGAGACAAAGCATGCCTGCCATTTAGCAGTCAGCAACCCCCCACTCCCCACTGGCTTGCGGGGCACCCCGAGGAGACTCAGGATGAGAAAGCACAGAATTCTAGCCCCAGATAGCTGAGGGGCAGGTCAAAGGAACGATTTCAGTGACCCCAGACTCTTGTATCGTCCTAGGTCCCAGATGGCACTAGTGGTAAGGAACCTGCCTATCAGTGCAAGAGACGTAAGAGACGTGGGTCTGATCCCTGGGAAGATCCCCTGGAGGCGGGCATGGCAACCCACTCAGTATTCTTGCCTGGAGAATGCCATGGACAGAGGCACCTGGAGGGCTACAGTCCATGGGGTCGCAAAGAGTCGGACACGACTGCAGCGACTTAGCACAGGCACAGAAAAACATTAAATTCACTAACTTGAGATGTCCAGTTTTCTTTAATTAATAGTAATCTTTTGATGTTCCAACTACCTGGGTTTTTTTTGTTGTTGTTGCAAAAGCTCCTGTATATCCTATCTTATTGCACCCTCCCCAACACCGTTGCCTCTTCTGAACAGTCTGTCCGCATTATCTGAGACGGTGTGCCCCAGGCTTGAAGTCCCCAGAATGTCTGCCAATTAAAACGTGATTCTCAACTTTTTGATTATGCTTTTCTTTTTTTCTTTTTCAGTTGACAGGACTGAATGTGGACAGGGGTAGGAAAAGGGTTTCTCCATGAAAGTTTCTACCCAGAGATGAAGGGTTACCGGTGTTTCCACAAGGTAGCCAAAGGGAGCTGTTTTCCACTGTTGCTTTGTAATAAGGAAAACAAATGACAATCTGAAATTATCCCCCATAAACTTACTCTGGTTTCAGGCTGTGTTGATGATGGCATCTTTAAAATGCTAATTGTCAGCAGTCTCATAAAATAAAGGTTCACAGCATCATCATTTGCAATGGCCAGAACATGGAAGCACCCTAAAGTGCCCATCAACAAATGAATGGATAAAGAAGATGTGATATAACATCTATTTTGAAGTAAGTTTAAGTGTAATGTAATCTATAAAAATATTAAATTGCTATGTTGTACACCTGAAGCTATCTTCAGGCCACAAATTAACCATACATCAGTTAAAATACAATAAATGCACTCAAAAATAAAAAAAATACATATCATTTTGCCATCAGGGGACAATTTGGAATAGACGAAGGACTGCGTGAAGGGTCTTTCTCACTCCTCATCCAGTACCCTCTGGTTTAGCAGAACCCACAAAGAGTTCACACATCTTGGAAAAATCATTAAAAAGTATCAAAAACAAGGGTTTGATTCACCCTTGAGCTCCACTTGTGATCTTAGTGACAGAAATATCCTGTTTTTCCTGAGCGATTGGTTTTCAGGATCCAACTGAGGTCCTCTCATACCTTCTTTGAACAAGTAGCACATGAAAATAGGAAAATTGGAGTCAAACCATAGGTCAGAAGAACCAGACTGTGTGTGGCTCTGCCTCCAGGAAGACTAGCTGAGTGACCTTGGACTTGTCATTTCTCTTCCTGTGGTCTATGTTTGCTTACTTAATCCATGAAAATTCATTCCATTAATTCAAGCTTAAAACATCTTCTGGGTGTCTTGCATGCTGTGCCAGACACAATGAAAGACACTGGGGAAATGAAGGTGAATGTTGGGTCCTTACTGCTGCTCAGCAGATGGTGTGTTTTTGTTTGGCTGTTTGGCCATACAGCATGTGGATCTTCATTCCTGGACCAGAGACCAAAGCTGTGCCTCCAACACTGGAAGCACAGTCTTAACCCCTGAACCACTAAGGAAGCCCTTGTTTTTCTACAGAATGATATGTGTTATCATTAAGATCAGTGTAATGGTTTTCTTTTGGATGGGCATTCAAGACTTTAATCTAGATAATCCCCAAAGTCCTTTTATTTAGGTGTCATTTTCAAAACATTTAACAAAGGTCAAGAGAGCTCACTGCCTTTTTGATCACAGCCAACACTGTTGTTTGTTTCTATGTCCTCTTTGCCAGCAATGTCCAGCTTTGTTCGGGTGGCCACGTGCCAGGTCTCAGGAGGTGAACCGTGATGGAGCCTCATCAAGCATCAGCCCCTTGCCCTCTGTCCATGATTGATCTGGGGTCATGTTAGCTCAGTTCATACCAGTGAGCTGCAGGATGATGTCCATTGGGGAGCTTCTGGAAAAGATTTTTGTCTTTGCTGTAAGAGAAGGTTACAAGAAGAACTCTGTCTCACTTGCTCTCTTACTGCTTGCTCTCTCTCTCTTACTGTGCTGGCCTCTTGCCTAATCCCTACTTTAGGAGGCACAATCATACCAAGAGCTAACAACTGAGGATGAGCTGGCCATTTGGCACCATTATGGGAGAAGACTCTTGAGAGCCCCTTGGACTGCAAGATCAAACCAGTCAATCCTAAAACCAACCCTGAATATTCATTGGAAGGACTGATGCTGAAACTGAAGCTCCAATACTTTGGCCACCTGATGCAAAGAGCCAACTCATTGGAAAAGACACTGATGCTGGGAAATTTGAGGGCAGAAGAGAAGGGGGCAACAGAGGATGAGACGGTTGAATGGCATCACTGACTCAGTGGATGTGAGTTTGAGCAAATCCAGGGAGATGGTGAAGGGCAAGGAAGCCTGGTGTGCTGCAGTCCATGGGGTCACAAAGAGTTGGCATGACTTAGCAACTGAACAGCAACAAGATGGAAACACTAAGAAATCTCACACGTCTTTACAGGTTCTAGGGTGGAGCCACTGTGCCAATTTCGAAGCCAGCCAGCTCTAGACTTATCATTATAATAAGTGCAAAATATGTATGTCATATGTTTTCACTACTCTTACTCAGATGTTCTGTTTTTGCTGCATTCCTTATTCGTGCGTTGATATGATATTTTCTGCTGCTTAACTGCCTGTTTATGTGCAAGAGAATCTTATACCAAGGGAAGGTTGTAACTTCACCTTTCAGCTCAGAGAATCCCCTAGGCTGGAATACTCAGAAATTTTAGCATCTTTAAAGAATATAGTACAAAGAACCCCCCTTTCCCCTCCCAGGAAGCAGGTCTCCCTGCCCCATCTTCCAACCCAGCACTGCTCTGGAGGCCTGGCTCCTTATGTCCTATGAAAACGCAGTGTCGAAGCCTCTCTGTCTTTGCTTGAAAGTGGAATTTCTAGGCTTAGCCAGAGACAAAGGTGGTTGAGCTGGACCCAGTTCTTTGCCCCTTCCATTATCTACATTTCCTTCCCATTCTGAACTGGTGGAGAAGAGATCACAAACATTTTTAAAAGTTACATTGAGAGATGGTAAATCGTCTGCAAAAAAAATTTTTTTTAGGTTTGTGTTGCTTCGGAAAAGACCCATAAGCGATTTAAGTCTGAAAGGACACCAACCCACATCAAATCCAAACTCATTTTCTTCAGAATGTTGGGTTGACAGACACAGGATCACCCGTGCAAACTGTGCTTGAATTACCGGAAACGGGATGTTGATGATTTTGGAACCTGTAGTTGGCGGGGCAGAGGGGTAGTTTGCTGCTGGCTCAGATGGTAAAGAAGGGAATGGCAACCCACTCTAGTACTCCTGCCTGGAGAATCCCATGGACAGAGGAGCCTGGGGGCTACAGTCCACGGGGTTGCAAAAGAGTCAGACCTGACGGAGTGACTAACACTTGGGGTGGGTCAGGGGAGAGACAGTTGGCCCCAGGGGATAGGGAATCAGAATTATTGTTTAAATGTTACAAGAGACTATTGAAGGTACAAAAGGTCACTAAGGTTAGGGAACGCAGGAGATTAGGGAGAGTCTGAAGGTGGTCCCCAGTGTCATGACCTGTCAGTGGCTGCTTGTTCTGGAGCATTTTTTCTTTGGCAGACTAAAAACTGCTAAGGAAGCATGTGCTGAATTATTGACCAGCTGGCAGAAAAAGGACTCGCAGTTTTTTGATGAGGTTAGAAATAATTTTATATATGACATTGAAGAGAGGAAAGATTCATGAGGTGAGATAAATTCCATGCGAATTTAGCAGGTACTGGGGAAAACTCCATTAAGTCCCAGCTCGCCTCTCAACCCTGTGTACTGTGAGAGGTGCAAAAGGATTCCCTCTGTTATTTCAGTTGACTCAGGCGGAGGAGAAGATGGTCCCAGCATCAGGGAAACAAACCACACAGGGTTCCTGGATGGAGGAGGGAAGCAGGAGAAATTTTAAAGCAGCAAATTTATAAGTTTCTCCTTTCATAATAAGAGTGAACACCTAGACACATTCAGGGAATCTCTTCTGGCGGGGAGGCCCCATCTTCCAGTGCATTCGCAAAACCCTGCTGGCATCATGGAAACATTTAGAAGTTCAGGTGCAGTCAGAAAAAAGGTCCTGGGGGCACATGTAAGAAGCCTACGGCCTTGAGAGGCTCTGGGTTCTGTCCCGTGTTTCTGCCCTCAACCCATTCCTTCAGAAGGGATTTCGGTCTCTTTTGTATGAGGTTGGTGGAGCCGCACGTGACCACAGGGAGAAGGGAACCGGCAGGACTGCACAGCAAGGATCAGGAATTTACAAACACTGATCGTCTGTGAATAACCTCGGTCCACGTTCAGCTTCCACATTCAACAGGGCCTCTGTGGCCTGAGCTTAGCAAACTGCATTATGTTTGCCCCCCTCCAGACACTTTCATACAATTATTTCTCCTGATAAATCCTTGTATGCTTAGCCTGTCTTGGCATCTGCTTTTCAGAAGATCCTGACTAATATCTTTCCTAACTAGTACAGTAAGTCTCTTAGATACAAATGTGTTCCTTTCCAAGAGCTTGTGCATATGGCCAATTTGTAAGTCCAACACAGTTAGCCTACATGCCCGACTACAGCAATCAGCTTGTATAGTCCTGTACTATAAAGGGTTTATAATAATTTTCACACAAATAATACATGAAAAACAAACATATAAAAATACAACATTTGTAATCTTACAGTATAGTGCTTAGAGGAGAGTAAAAAGCTGGCTTAAAGCTCAACATTCAAAAAACAAAGATCATGGCATCTGGTCCCATCACTTCATGGAAAAGAGATGGGGAAACAGTGGAAACAGTGACAGACTTTATTTTTGCAGGTTCCAAAATCACCACAGATGGTGACTATAGCCATGAAATTAGAAGATGCTTGCTCCTTGGAAGAAAAGCTATGACAAACCTAGACAGCATATTAAAAAGCAGAGACATTACTTTGCCAACAAAGGTCTGTATAGTCAAAGCTATGGTTTTTCCAGTAGTCATTTATGGATGTGAGAGTTGGACCATAAAGAAAGCTGAGCGCTGAAGAATTGATGCTTTTGGCTCTGTGGTGCTGGAGAAGACTCTTGAGAGTCCATCCCTTGGACTGCAAGTAGATCAAACCTGTTAATCCTAAAGGAAATCAGTCCTGAATATTCATTGGAAAATCTGATGCTGAAGCTGGAGCTCCAATACTTTGGCTACCTGATGTGAAGAACTGACTCACTGGAAAAGACCCTGATGCTGGGAAAGATTGAAGGCAGGAGGAGAAGGGGACGGCAGAGGATGAGATGGTTGGATGGCATCACCAACTCGATGGACATGAGTTTGAGTGAGCGCTCTGAGATGGTGATAGACAGAGAAGCTTAGCACGGGGCAGTCCATGGGGTTGCAAAGAGTCAGACAAGACTGAGCGACTGAACAACCACAATAATAGTACCTTGAAACGTACAGCAGTACAGTACAATAGCTGGCATCCAGGGGCTGACAGCAAGTGAGCAGGCAAGAAGGGTTACTGACTGGAGAAGGGAGAAGAGGCACGAGACAGTGGAGCTGAAGCGTCATCAGCAGGTGGAGATGGAAGACAAGTCACAGTGCCACTCGCCCCTGACGCTGGTGGCACAGGTTCTGGCTCCTTGATGGAACTGGATACACACTCGCACCTTTGAGAGTTCACAACTTGAAGGTTTGTATGCCGGGGACTTACTGTACAAGAATCTTCTAGACCATGCATTCTCAATGTGGTGATGTCATCCCAAAGGAGGTAAAAATTGGATCTGGGTGCACAACAAAACCTTGATCTTACAAGTGTTTGTGGCCCACAAATTACGAGGCAGATTGTTTCTGTGATAACAAAATTACATAGAAGAGAGGTGATTGGGAAAAACAGAATCTGAAAAAACTCCTTATGGGAACAGTAGTGTTCCAAAGATTGACTAATTGATTTAGATGAGTCATTCTGCCAGAAAGCAATGATTTCAGAGCTCATGTCAAGGACCTCTCTGGACTGCATTACAGTCAACCCTTACCTTCAGCTGGCCTCTCTGATTTTGATGTGTGAATTAATCGATATGGAACAGATGAACTCAGACTGAGTCATACACATTTCTCCAAGTTCAGGAGGTTTTAGATGCTCAGTAAGAAGCCAATAGTTCTCAAAGTTAGACCTAAGAAGTTAGAACTTCCTAACAGGTATTTCTGCTGTCATGCTCAGACATATCCAACTATAGCTCTCTGGAGAGCTCCTCCTTGATGGAAGAGACCAGCACAATCCCTAGTCTGCGACCATCATTATCTAGTTGGCCAGCAGTGCCCTGAAAAACTGTTGGTAGGCAATTTTCTCTGGGTGTCTTACATGTCAGCACATCTTGTGATAAGGTTTCAACAGCTTATTTCCAGACTATCTTCAAAGGGTGCCTGCATAGGAAATCACATTTGAAAATAGAAACAGTATCTCCTTCTAAATAAGAAGGAATATTTGTTTCATGACCAGGCAATGCAGATAATGTCTCCTCCAGGAAAAGTTTGGGCACATTGGCTAGAAGCCTCCTTATAGATTGGAGGTTTACTAATCCTGGGATTCCCCAGCTGAGAAGCCTGTTACATGGGTCGCATCCTCCTGGACCCAACACCAATCACCCCCATGGGGCTTTGGGGGCAAGAGGAAGCAGTGTGAACATGAAGCTCATTCTGTCTGCTGTGCCCCAATTAATGAGGTCTTCTGTCTTTGACACTAGGGCTTCCCTGCTGTCTCAGCTGGTGAAGAATCCGCCTGCAATGCAGAAGACCTGGGTTCAATCCCTGGGTTTTGAAGATCCCCTAGAGAAGGGAAAGGCTACCCACTCCACTATTCTGGCCTGGAGAATTCCATGGACTGTATAGTCCATGGGGTCCACAAAGAGTCGGACACAACTGAGTGACTTTGACTTTTGTCTTTGACTCAGAATTGTGTCTCCTTCCCACACCTATGAAATGGTAGAAGGCTAACTTGCTGGCTTGTAAGCAAGAAGAAATCTCAAAACCTTCATGGGCCTTAGCAGAAACTGTAAGGGGACAAATTGCATTCTTTTCTCAGTGAGAAAACAGTAAATTGGGCAAGAATATGGAGAGAACCAGCAACTCCCAGGATCGGGGAGGAAATGGTGCTCCTTCTCCAAGGGAGGCTGAGTCCCTTCCTCCTGTAGCACAGAGGCAGGATTTTGCCACCACCAGAGCCCAGGAGTGTCAGAATCCAGCCTGCCCACCCCACACCCTGAGCGCAGAAGGAGAACATGGTCAAGATGATAGAGCCTTGTCTTCGGTGCACTTCCCCTGTGGCTACATCCTGCTTGACATTTTAAGCTGCACTGATGCAAAAACTCCTTCCACTCAGCTCTGTGTAATAACTGGGAGACAGAGTAGGTCTCCACGGTTGTAAAGCTCAGAATATTATACTAGTGGATAGAATGAAAAGGTTACCCTTCCTGCCCTTCAGTGTATTACCTCCTTATTTGAGGCAAACAATTTCTTTTAATTTAATATCATTTTAAAGTCATTCCAAGAGAAAATCAATGAAAGAGACTTCTGTTTATCTTGTCGAGGCTCCAAGGTGAAAAATGTATGCTGATACTAGGGCCTGAGCGTTGGTGGTTATGGCAGAAAAAAGCTGAGATGATGAAAGGAGAATTGTGAAGGAGAGGAAGGGGAAGGGGTTGACCAACGAACAAGGGACCGTGGACACCGTGGGTGTCCATTCAAGGTTTGTTCCAGTGGACTTATCAGAGATCCAGGGAGAAATATAAGGAAATGACAAAGGAGCTACTCATGCTGGACTTTGAGAGTGTCCATGATAAGCTATTGATACTATATTATATTATTATTTTTATGTAATTCATATTATATACATCTATTATATTATTATTATTACCATAACTAAAATTTATGAAGAATCCACTATATTCTAGGTACTGTTATAAATGCCTCCAATATATATTAACTCAGTTAATCTCAATAAGAGTTTGAAGTAGGACCATTTTTCTTCTTTTATAGGTGAGAAAATGGAGTCACTAAAATGATAAATAACATGCCCAAAGTTATAGAATTAATAAACTCAGTCCAGACAGCCTGTTCCAGAGCACCCATCCTGGACCACGTCCAACTCCTCTCACATTCTATTGCTCTCTTTGTCTCAGATACCCCTAAGTTTCTTGTATCCTGTGCTCCCAAATGGTACTGTCAAGAGGCAAGTTAGAGAAACTTCTATTACTTCCAAACTGCTGCTGCTGCTAAGTACTTCAGTCGTGTCTGACTCTGTGTGACCCCATAGATGGCAGTCCACCAAGCTCCCCCGTCCCTGGGATTCTCCAGGCAAGAACACTGGAGTGGGTTGCCATTTCCTTCTCCAATGCATGAAAGTGAAAAGTGAAAGGGA
>SJYF01000930.1:814868-830739 GCA_006410515.1 Procapra przewalskii
TTTTTTGATGTGTTGGGTCTTTGTCGGGGCTTGCAGTTTCTTCACTGTGGCATGGGATTCTCTGTGTGGTAAGTGCAGGCTTCTCTAACGTGGGTGAGTGGAGCTTAATTGCTACTGCTGTATGTGGGATCTTAGTTTTCCCACTAGGGACTGAACCTGCTCCCCCTGCACTGGAAGGTAGGTTCTTAACCACTGGGCTACCAGGGAAGCCCCTCCCTGACATTTTGATTGTATATTACACTTTCATCATTAATTGTCACTAAGGGAATAGCCGTAATCCCTCATCTCACAGATGTTCCAAGGGACCAAGTAGTGGGTTTGTTCTGATGCCAAAGACTGGTAGAGCCAGTGAAGAAAGAAGACTTAATCATCTCTGAAGAAAGAGAAGGACCAAGACCCAAGCTCAGATCCATCCCAAACTGGCTTCCATCATTATGGGACCTGATTCAGTTGGGACCAGAGAGCTGAGTGGCAGCAGTTCTCAGCATCAGGAAGATGATATTACTATTAAATCAGGGTGGTAAATCCTGGGGAGGCAGAATGAGCCAGAAGCAAGATGTAGCCCCGTGATAAAAGAATAAAAGGTAGCAGGGACATGGCAAAGGGTCACTGAAGTGAATGGTCTCAGAAAGGAGGCCTCGTAGAGCCATTGGAGACCTGGAATAGAAACATCAGATTCTGATTCTAGATCACCCAACCACTCGAGTGGCTCTGAGACATGGAGAGTGCAGGTCAGGGCCCTGAGACCAGCAGCCAAGGGCAACGTCTCCCCCCTGGAGAGAAGGGGCTTGTGTGCAGCTTGAGTTTCTGGGTTCTCAGTGATGCTGAGTCTGCAAGAGGAAGCCTTCGTGCCTTTGGCCACAGAGGGTGAGAGCAGGTGAGCAGTGCCCAGTGGATGCGCCATCTGCTTGAACTGAAATTTTCTCCACTTCCCACGGTGACATCACATTCTCAGACATCTCGTCTGAAGGTTTCTGCTAGGTCTAACTTTCCACCCTCTGCTTCCTTGTAGGTAAGCCATCATTAAGTCCTAACAGCCACGCCTCCAGCCTATGCTAGTACCCTTGCTACCCGCTCCAGTCCTAAACTGTGCTAGCTAATCTCCTGCTGTTTCACTTCATCCATCATCCACTTAACAGTTTCCCTCCAGCCTCTCTTCCATCAGTCTATCCTTTTTCCATCTAAAAATCTATATATTTTAATCATAACACTCCCCTCTATGACTCAGCATTATTTCCTGGGTAAAGTTCAAATCCTTTCAACTCAGCTTTCAAACCATTCCACAAGCTGGTGCCCGGGCAGTGTTCTCACTTAATCTCTTGCTCAGTCTTAACAAAATCATGGCCATCAAGTTAGTCCACCCACAGGCAGAACTCCTGGTAATTTTCATCCTGCAGCTTCTGCACGTGCTGTACGGGTGACTCAGACGCTGCTTCCCAACCGTACTATCCTGTACTGTTGCTCCCACCTCACGACTAAGATCCTGCTCACCTCTTCTCAGAACGTCCATGAACCTCCCAGTTTGCAAAGAACTTTCCGAGCGTTTACCATCTCTTCTGCCATTCTGCTACTTTTCATATCTCCTTGTCTAGCTAATTGTCCACATTTTTCAGACTGCATCCTGGTGGGTAAGCATTCCTGGGGATCCCAGCCTGTGTTTGTCTGTTTCTACTAGAGGACCTATTTCCACAGCAGATAAGCAAGAGAAATTTCCTCAGTAAATACTCTCCTTTTTCATACTGATGTCTGCAAATGGATATGGCTATTCTATTGGATATAGGCAATACTGTGATCATTTCTATTTTTGCTATACACAGGACAGCAATGAACTGCTTTCCTTCTGGTGGGAATGGACTTGTATGGATCCATTTACACAGGAGGTGTCCCCAGTGATAAATAAAGCGGATTTGTGAGATGGTCTCCCAAGGCTGCCATGTCTCAAAAGAGGTTTTTGCTTCTCTGGAACTAACAAGGCAGAGTGGACTTTGAACCCACTTTAACAGAATGCATTAACCACCCGAGGCATATGGGCTCCGATCTACTTCAATTTGGTGCAGTTATTTTTAATAATGAGAACAACTTATAGATATGAGCCCACGATTGTGGACAGTCATGCCCACAGACACATTCACTATAAGCCAACACCCCTTCTCCCCTTCTAGCCTATTCTTATTTTATTAGATGCCACTTAATATAGAAGTGGCCAGAACACTCCAATAGACCTTTGAGGTAGGTTGTTTTAGGGTGAAGGCTAAACCACCAAGTATTTGAAAGAGGAAAATAACACATTTTTTTTCTCTCTGTCTTAATTTTGAACAAATTAAGCAGTTAAACAAAGAAAGACAGCTGCCAAATTTCACCTTTTTACCGATATACATATGGGCATTTTGTCTTCCTAATATTTTAGCTGAAATCAGGCAAACTCCTACACCTGGGATGGCCTTGCTGAACCAGGACAGCCCTCGGTGCCTGGGCCCACTTGGATACCTAGCTGCCTTGCCGGGGCAGAGACCATCACCGTAAAAAGTAAACGTTCATAGTGGAATATGGAGGAGATGAAATACACAGATAATTTATTCTGCTCCAAGTTCCTGATCAGATTTGCCACACTCCCTCCCTGAGGCAGAGTAAGCCAAGGAGTAGGACGGAGCCAGGAATGCTATACTCCCTAAGCTTACCCTCGTGGAAGGAAACAGCAGGTGTGGAAATGAAACACCACACTCCGAGGACATGCTTGTGCCAGCGCCGGACTCCAAGTTTCAGAATACTTTTAAGTTACTACTTCCTCAGCTCTCTAATTTGTTACTCACCTAGGCAAGGTTGGAAAGCAATAGTCAGCCTAGGACCAGCAGTTTCAACAGAAAAGCCAGGCTAGCTTCCAAAAATGGGGACTAGATTAAAAAATAAATGAGCCAGCTGGTCTAATCTAAATTCCGGAGAAGAGCTTATGCAAACATATGGAGCTAGCTCAACACGACCACCTGGATTTTGAACCCTATAGCAGGACTGTGCACATGCGTACAAAGCAGCGGGGCTTTGACAAGCACTCGTTTTGCAGGACCCTCTGAGAAGGCAATGGCACCCCACTCCAGTATTCTTGCTTGGAAAATCCCATGGATGGAGGAGCCTGGTGGGCTGCAATCCATGGGATCGCGAAGTCGGACACGACTGAGCAAGTTCACTTTCACTTTTCACTCTCATGCCTTGGAGAAGGAAGTGGCAACCCACTCCGGTGTTCTTGCCTGGAGAATCCCGGGGACAGAGGAGCCTGGTGGGCTGCCATCTCTGGGGTCTCACAGAGTCGGACACGACTGAAGCCACTTAGCAGCAGCAGCAGCTGTGTCACCTCCAGGCTGTGACTTGATGCCAAGCAAGGATTCTAAGTCTATCTAAAGGCTAAAGCTTCTTGCATTCATTTGCGGAACTAGGAAATCCCAGCATGGATAACACACTTTGATTCATTTCTTATCCAGTCTCTGCTTGTTTGTTTTTAATTGTCGATGTGTCTCTAGATCCTAGAATGAATGGGGTCCTTCCTATTGTTAGAGATCAAGCCCATCTTAAGTACCAACTGTTGTGCTGAGGATTTATTGATACTATATCAACTCATCTAATCTTCACAAGAAAACTCATGAAAAATGGACAGTTCCCCACAGAGCATCACAAAAGAATTTCCCCATAGTCACAGAGCTAGTATGGGCTGAAGTCAGGATCTGACTCAAGGTTTTGCTGGGTCCAAAACTAGGTTTTCTCACCATGCTTGGCTCCGGTCTCTAGATCATAGGAGAAAGGGGCTGGTCATTCAGTCCCAGCCTGCTATTAATCTAATGAATGGGACTTCCCTGGTGGTCCAGTGGTTAAGAATCTGGCTTGCAGGGCAGAAAACTTGGGTTCTGTTCCTGGTCAGGGAACTAAGATCTCTCATGCCACAGGACAACTAGGCCTGAGTGCCACAGCTGGAGAGTCCACAGTGAAAGGTCCCAGTGATGCAGTGAAGATCCCATGTGCCACAACTAAGACCCAATGCAGTCAGGTAAATGCATATTTAAATATATATATAGATTTTAAATCTAAGGAACGATCCAGAGCTGGGCACTTCTTGCTAAAGTCCTGTGTTTAGCAGCGAGGTCACTGTGAACCCCACCCATGACCCGCCCACAGTGTTGATCCAACTGCAGCTGATCCTGTTCTCAGCACGTACCCAGGACTTCTCTCCACTCTTCCCAGGCCCCTTCTCCCCCAGCAGGGCCTCAGAAGGCCTATCCCTTCCCTGCCTTTTCTCCTGGCCCGTAGCAACTCCTTTCTCAGCTTGTCTTTTGCTAAATATGCCTCTTTTGTATAAATAAAATATAATTTGAAGTTGTTCGCCCTCTCAAAAAAAAAAACATTGTTTATCTATAAAGTTCCTGCCTCACTGGGCTATTGTGAGAAATAACGGAGATTACTTATGTGAAGCTGTTACGCAAATTGCTAAGGAAAAAAAAAAAAACCACAAGAGTAGAAAGGATTCGAAGCATTTCCTTAATGATCTGAACCTCAGGGGAGAGGGTCAGAGTGACACAGAGCCTGAACTTTGTTCCCCTGGACCTCGTCACCTGCTCCTGTTTGTCCCAGTTTCTGCCAGCTCCCTGTGCCCCAGGATTCTCTTCTTCTGTTTCTTCTCTCCAGTTGGCAAAGCAGGGGTAGGGGAAGGCTTGGCATTTGACAAATGTTTGACAGGTGGAGGGAGTAAGGGAAGGCAAAAAATGCGAATGAACAAATGATTTTCACTTTTCGGTAGAAGGCTGGCAATGTGGGCAGAGGGATGTCAGACTGGAAAATAACTCAGGGAGGTACAACTCCCTGGGTAGCGAATTTATCGACCTCGTGCGGATAAATCAAATACGAAATCACTCCTGGGGTGGGTGTTGGTCAGATTCCCCCTATGCACACCTTTCTCTTGGCTTCTGGGTACATTTCCTTGGATGAATTCCTTTTCCAGTTGGGCCTTAAATAACATGTCTCTGAGCAGGAAAGCTCAGGAGAGAAATAATTCACTTCAACAGGGGAAAAAAATCAGGCGTGCTAATTAATATTAAAATGCCAGGAAATTCAACAACAAATTCCCACTGAGTTGCATCAGGGGAGAAATGTCATCCAGGAAACCGGAAACTGTCTTGGAAGGTGAGGGAGTGAAAGTAAGTGAAGGGGCTGTGAGGTGGGTGGCAGTGGGACTTCCTAGCAGGGTGACCCACCTGCAAAGAAGGGACTGGAGGGTGGACACTCAACGACACCTGGCCCTTGCCATGGGCACTTGCCACCTACCTTGGTCTTGCTTGCCTGCTCAGTAGCTTAGTCATGGCTGACTCTTTGAAACCCCTACGGACTGTAGCCCACCAGGCAAGAATTTCCCAGACAAGAATACTGAAGTGGGTTGCTATTTCCTATGCCAAGGGATCTTCTCCACCTAAGGATCCGACCTGAGTCTCCTGTGTCTCCTGCACTGGCAGGCAGATTCTTTACCACTGAGCCACCAAGGAAGCCGGC
Organism: Procapra przewalskii; assembly: GCA_006410515.1. Classification (NCBI taxonomy): domain Eukaryota; kingdom Metazoa; phylum Chordata; class Mammalia; order Artiodactyla; family Bovidae; genus Procapra; species Procapra przewalskii. The sequence continues at coordinate 820,395 of SJYF01000930.1, forward strand.
ATCTACCTCTATAAGGATTAAATCCAACTCTACAAGGATTAAATCAGGGAACCCTGCAGCAGCTGACTTGCAACACCCCCTGAAAGGAGTTCAGGATGGAAATCGGGGATGAGGCACTCTGCGCTCTGGGGAAAACCGGCATAACTGGTCTGAAAATACGTACTTTCAGGAGCTGATTTTATAAGTCCAGTTCTTACATCTCCTTGTATCTAGAAAAATCACTAAGCTCCTTCACGGTGACATCTGCTCCTCATGGCTTAACAGTAACTCTTACAAGACTAGCAGAAACAATCTGCAAACAAACAAACAAACAAACAAATAAATAAATAAATAAAATATGTACTTGATTGCATGTAGCCCCTCTTCACGAAAATCACATATATACTGACCTCCCCCCTACCTCTTTGGAGCAGTTTCTCAGAGCTATCTGAAATGCTGTCTCTTGGGCTATAGTCCTCATTTTGCCCCAATAAAATGTAACTTAAAACTCTCACATTGTGCATTATTTCAAAGTCAGCAAAACCTTGAAACAGGAGAGCCCCTAAATACCTGAACTTGAGTTTCCTGCTTGCCGGGTGGGATGAAAGCTGTGAGTCTAAGTTAAACTGATTTTTTAATTAGAAACAGCAGCAACAACAACAATATTCTTTGCACACCTGTCTTTGAGAACTGCGATTCGTACTCATTACACAATCACACAGGAAATCAGAAAGGTCTCACCATGATTTTCAAAGGGAAATGAACCTATAAGAGCATAGTCATATTTCCCAACATGAAAAGGAAATCTGTTTTTATATAAATGAAGGATAGGATAGAGAAAGGGAGCTTTAAGATTGAAAATTCTCAAATATGGCTCATAAACAAGACAAGGACTGAGGGCAGCTGCTGTGGGCTTTTTTCCCAGATTCTCAGATTTCTTCATTTGGTTAGCATGATCCGATTTTGTGCATTTACTGCGTTCATCCAGGGTTTTCTCACTCGGGGTCTGGCAGCCTAATGGAGCGGAAAGAACTCTGGGGGGAGCAGAGAGACCCGGGTTCTATGAGATGCACCATCTCAGGGGCCATTGGCAAAATACTGGGTCCTTCACATTCCTCCTCAGTAAATAAAAGGATGGGGCTCATTTACTCCACTTTCAAGCAACTACACTTTATGGGGGCTGGGCGAGCAGCCACCCAGCTGGAAGAATATTTCTTCACTGGCATTGTTTAGAATTATTGGTGCCTGGCTAATAAAAAGCAGACTATTATTCTTTTTATTTTTTGAAGTTCTTTCCAAAAAACACCCCCCTTCCTGACCTACTCCATCAGTGGAAGGCTCAGACCCCTCCCTCTGTTCCTTCTTCGTACCCTCTGCTTGGAAGTCTTTTTCAGTCCCTGAAATCTAAGATTTTATTTTATTTTTTTCCTGATCAACATGTAAAGGCATCTTCTGCTTCTCCCCATTATTTTCTGGCTGGGCTTGGAGAGATAACAAACCAGGACTGTGTTGGGTTACCAGCAAAGACACAAGATAGCAAACTGGCAGGGAAAAAGGCATGCATTAGCCTGCCAAATGGTGAGTGTTATTGAAAGATGTAAAATACCCCATGACTTTCATAATGTGGAGAAATGGCTTGACACAAACTCTAACTGCCAGCCAAACAGAGGCAGTGACAGCTGATCCATTAGGCCTTCTTAGTTTCCAGGCATGAAGGTTCTTGTTGGTCCCCTGTGGCTTATTCAAAATCTGGCCTGAAGTATTAATTTGCAACCTGCTAAGAGCTCTGTGAACTTGGATAAATACAGATAAATACAAGACAACTCATTTTAAAATGCTCTTTTCCTTGTTCTGCTGATTTCCCTCCAGTGGGTATAGTATTTCCAAAGAACTCTGAAGTCACTTCTTCCACTGAATGTGCGGGACTTCATCCTAACCCTGCCGGTGTGGAAAACCCCCGAGCGCTTGCGGGCAGCGCTGCTTGAGCTGCAGAAGGTGAGGCTGCAGAGAAGGAGGAGGGAAATGGTTCAAGGACAGGAAACCTCAGAAGTGAGCATCTCACGTCAGTGTTCACCCTTCCTCCTTTTCTCTGGCCCACTCCACCCTTGAAAGTGAAAGTAATAGTCACTCAGTCCTACCCGACTCGAGACCCCAGGGTCTATAGCCTATTAGACTCCTCTGTCCATGGAATTCCCCAGGCAAGAATACTGAAGTGGGTTGCCATTCCCATCTCCAGGAGATCTTCCCCACCCAGGGGTCAAACCTGAGTCTCCTGCATTGCAGGCAGATTCTTCACCACTGAGCCACTAGGGAAACCATTCCCAGCCTTTGGAGATTATTTGTTCAAGGTTCATGGTTTACAGAAGGAAAAGGGAGAAACGTAGAAGAATCAGTAGGGAAAATAAAAACTAGTCTCCATCCTAGCTGTTCTTTTCTCCTCCCCCTTTCAGTTTTGGGTATTTCAGCACCTTGGCTTGGGGGACTCATTGGTCTCCCAGGTAAATCTTAACTTATCCCTTCTTTTTTATTCCAAAGTTCTTACAGTTTTCAATTCAGTTCAGTCACTCAGTAGTGTCCGACTCCTTGCGGCCCCATGGACTGCAGCACGCCAGGTTTCCCTGCCCATCACCAACTCCCGGAGCTTGCTCAAGCTCAAGTCCATCGAATCGGTGATGCCATCCAACCATCTCATCCTCTGTCATCCCCTTCTCCTCCTGCCTCAATCTTTCCCAGCATAATTCAGTGTGTCCCCTCTGCCCTGCTCCACAAGGAGAACACTGATCTAATCCAGTTTCTCACTTTATAGATGGTCGAGGATCAGACAGAATAAGTAGACTGTAATGCTCTTTATTTAGTAATCAGGCAGGAAATAGAACACCAGTTCACTATATTTTATTGTTTTTTTCTGTTCTTTGGGCTCTCGAGGCAGCACCAGCTCTGGGGGCTACCACGCCTGGCCCCTGCCAGGCTTAATTACGAGCTGGGGTTTCTAGTGGCAGCAGCCGACATGGGTGTGTTTCAGTTGTGGGGGGGGCGCCTGGACCTGGGGCCAGCAAGGAAACGCTCCTCAAATCCTGGGCGGCTTTTGCCAGGAAGCAGAGGCGTTTGCAGCTGGAGTTGAACAGAAAGCCCCCTCTTCTGTCTTGGGAGACCCTCAGTGTTGAAACCTCTGGACCCTGAATCCCGCCAGGCTGAACAGGTTAGAAAGGCACAGCTCCAGGCCTTTGAGAAAGAGTGGCGGAGCAGGAATTCAGAGATGAGGCGGTCACTTTTCTGAAATGAGATGTCTTTATTTTCCACCTGTTTTCCTTTCATCTGTTTCATGTGGGAATACCTGAGAAAGCAGAGGGCCTAGGCAAGAGAAATTTGGCCCCCGCTCTGATGATTTTCACCTCAGCAGACCAATCCAAAAATGAGTTGCATTTTGAAGGAGAAGAGATTTACCTAAACGAAAAGGAGATCTTAGATCTGACTGAGCAATGTACTCAAAGTAGACGGATTTCCTGCTAATCCTCTGGATCCTCCCCACCCTGGGAGACAGGGAAGGCAGCTTTCTGAGTGAATCATTGTCATTGTGGAGGTTCCCATAGCCTGAAAGGCAGCATGAGTTCTTGGAAAACCAAGATTTTGGAGGAAAGCCTGAGATGAGAGCAGGGTGTGAACATGGGGTGGGGCAGAGTGATGAGGTGCAGCAGGGCTGGAAACTCACTCTTGTGTACTTTGCATCCTTTGCCTGTAGCTCCAATAGGCTCTGAATTATCTCAGAAGTCCTCTGGTCTGCAATACAATGGGAGAGGTCAGCAATTTAATGCGAGAGGTCAGCAATTTAATGCGAGAGGTCAGCAAACGGTGATGCACAGCCCACGTGGGGCCCCCCAAATTTTTCGTGCAACCTGCTAGCTTAGAAAAGTTTGTACAAATTTACAGGGTTAAAAAATATCAGTAGAAGAATAGTGTTTTGTGGAAGTTATATGAAATCCAAATCTCTGTCTTCACTGACAAAGTGCAACTGAGCACAGGCTCACTCATTAATATATGTACTGTGAAAGTGAAGTGAAGTTGCTCAGTTGTGTCCGACTCTTTGCAACCCCATGGACTGTAGCCTACCAGGCTCCTCCTTCCATGGGATTTTCCAGGCAATAGTACTGGAGTGGGTTGCCATTTCCTTCTCCGGGAGGATCTTCCAGACCCAGGGATCGAACCTGGGTCTCCTGCTTTGCAGACAGACGCTTTACCCTCTGAGCCATCAGGGAAGTCCTGAGTAAGGGCTATTTCCAAGCTTCTTAGGTGGCGCTAGTGGTGAAGACCCTGCCTGCCAATGGTAGACTTGGGTTTGACCCATGCATCGGGAAGATCCCCTGGAGGAGGGCCTGGCAACCCACTGCAGAATTCTAGCCTGGAGAATCCCAGGGACAGAGGAGCCCCATGGGCAGGCTACAGCCCATAGGGTTGCAAAAATGGACACAACTGAAGCGCCTTAACACACACAGGGCTATTTCCATGCTACAAAAGCAGGACCCTCTGACCCACAAAGCCCAGGATACTTTCTATCTGGCCCTTTAGAGAAAAAAATAAATGTTTTCTGGCCTCTGATACAGGGGCTGAAATAAAGACAGCAGTCATGGAGATTCCCTGGTGGTCCAGTGGTTAAGAATCCCATCTTGCAATGCAGGGGATGCAGGTTCGATCCCTGGCTGGGCAACCAAGATCCCACGTGCCTCAGGGCAACTAAGCCCGTAGCTGTGACTAGCCAGTTCATGCACCACAAGGAAAGATCCCACAAGATGAAGTGAAGATCCAGTGTACCGCCAGGAAGACCCTCTGCAGCCAAATAAATAAACAGAGTAACAGAGGGGTTTGTAAAGTCACAGCGGAAAAAGATTTGTCTCCATTCCTCTGAGATGAGTTGGAGGAGGGCGTTTGCGGTAAATCCCTCCCATCCAGTGCTGCATGTGTTCTCTCTTGTCACCAAGGTCAGCCTCTGTTCTGCACATCCCTTCCACCTGACAAGGGATGACGCCAGTTTTTACAGCAGAAATAAATGAAGGCTTTTCTTGAGCAGGAAGACTGGGCGCTCAGTCCCAATGTCAGGAAACAGCCCAACCTTCATATGTTCTCAGCAGGCAGGCAGTGACTTGGGGTATTGCTTCAGGCATGATCATGTTTCATTGTGGGAGGGAACTGTGTGTTTAACTTTCAATACATAGTTGTTCAACTGTTGTTGAGCCTAATGAACCGTCAGTTTTGAACCTGGAGGACGACCTCCGGATTCCAGCACGTGTTTGCCCTTCCAGACTTCCCACTGGCACAACCCTCGAAGCCAAGTGAAGTCGCAGCCTCTCTAGAGACGTGGAAGTTGGTGGATGGTCTCGCTTTGAGCAACAAACAGAAAGATTTGAGGCACAACGTCTTGGCCGTGCAGACACCAAGAAGGCTTTCATCCCCCCCGCCCCTGTCCCTTCCTGAACCATGTGGGCTTTTGTCAACCACAAGCGGAGGCCACTCCCCCAAAGTGTAGCTGCTGGACCTGCGGTGACCCCGCCCTTCGGTTTTCCTGTTCTCCCACCCACAGCTGCATCTCTCAGCCAGACCCTCTTCCTGGGAATTAGTCTTTCTCAGCACACCTTCTCTGAGACTCAAACCCCGGGCAGAGGCCAAAAAAAGTAGGAAACAAACGGGCACGTCTTACACTTTGGAAGACTGTAATAATATCCTGAAGGAGGTGGGACCGACAATGGGAGGAAACCCGTGGGGACTGTAGTCTTTCATTTTCTGTTTCTTGCAAAGGAAAAGAACTGGAATATTTTAGTTTTACACAAATAAATTCACCTTCCCACCGTCAGATAACTGTAACATATGAGCCGATGAATCTCACTTTCGGCAAAGACGGAAACTTCCCGTGTCTGAACACTTGAAATGTGTCTAATACAAATGGTGAACCACATTTTAAGTTTATTTTGTTTTAGTTACTTTGTAGCTGCATGTGGCTAGTGGCTACTGTATTGAACAGTACAGATCTAAGGGGTACCCATTAGACAAATAAATGCCAGCCACCAGAAATTTGACTAAGGCTTCTAAACTTCAATATATCCTTCTGCTTGAAATCTAACATGCAAATTCAAACAAGTAAAAGCAAGGGAGCTAGGAAATTCCATTCTTTTTGAGGGCGAGTGATAGACCCTACTAGCTCTTGCCTCAATTAAGGATGGAGCAGCAATAAAAACAAAACAAATATTGGACCCAAAAATACATTTTGAGATATCAAAGAGCAAACATATATTTTTCATCTTCTGATGCAGGAAACAAAAAAAACCTCTTTTGAAATCTATTGCTTAATGTTGCTTAAATTCTCCATAATACCCAAGAATAGGAACACTCTATAAAAGGAAAATTGAAAGATTAGCTGTTGAGACAACAAATTGAGATGGAAAAATAGGTAGTTGAAAATAAGAAAGAGACTTTAAAAAAAGTTGTTAGATGAAAGAAGGAAAGATTATAGGCAATTGAAATGCAATCATAAAATTGCTATTTGCATCAAAAGTCCCAAAAGACAGAATCAATACTGTAAAAATCAAAAGAGCAATCTGGAAGATGCATTTCCAAAGCTCCACTTGCCTGTGGGTTTTAAGAATACAAAGAGATGCAAACCACTAAAGTTAAGAGGAACAAATGAACAGAAGCAATAAGCAAACATATAATCAGAGGAAGACATTCATAAACATACAGACACAAGGCACAGATTGGCAGAGGTCATTAAGTGAAAGCTGGCAAAATAAGTGCAAACAAGAAGGCAGAAAGAGTTAGTCAAAAATTCTAAGAGTTTTCAGACAAAGCTATGGTCACCGAGTCCAACCTCTGTCTGCTTGCCATATGACAGGCCAATAATCAGCAGATGAGGTCTTGAGGCAAGGAATAGTGACTTTATTCAGAGAGGTAGGCATCCCAGAAGCTGGTGGACTAGAGTCCTAGAGTGCCATCTTTTCAGAGTCTGGGTGCAAGTTTCTTTAATAGAACAGAGAGGGGGAGGAGGTGAGGATGCACAGTAGAAAGACTGTAAGTCTTGAAAAGATATCTCTTGGCTTGACCAGCCTTGGGCAGAAGTTGTATTAATTTCTTGTATCTTTCAGCCATTCACAGGTGCTCAGGGTCAGAAGGTTTCCCCGTGAACTGAACAACAGCAAACTGAACAACGGCATTTTGGTTTAACATTCAGGCAGAGGGGCAGGGTTTCTCCCAGGCAGGCCACTATGTGGGCTTAAAGCTACAAACAGCATCACTGTAGTAATTACAGTATTAATAACAAAAACTATGGCGAGCAAAGGTTAAAATAAAAGGAAACCGATCCAACATGGAATCAGATTTTGTTCTTCTCTGTTACACTATCTCTTCACCTAACCTCCCCTAAAGTGGATGATACAAGAAAGAACAAATTTACTATTTCTACAAGACACCTTAATATCACACTTGACAATCAACTGTGCACACACACACACTGTAGTTACAGACCTTTCATTCGTGTGCAGTCTTTTACTGGATTTTTATAGGGTGGCATCAATCTTTAAACTAATGAAAATATTTTGAAATGATTTAATGAAGTGATGAAACATTAATATGTTTGAAAGAATGTCCATTTCTTCTTCAATACTCAATGTTCCATCCATAAAATATTTTTTTTCTTCTCTACAATATGGACACTATTGGGGATTTCCTGGTGGCGCAGTGGTTAGGACTCTGAGTGTCCACTGCCAGGGACTGGGTTTGATCCCTGGTCAGGGAACTAAGATCCCACAAGCCATGCAGCCAAAAAAATAAAATGAAATAAAACACGGAGGTATTGCCTCTCCAGCATTTCTTTCACAGATTTATTCAAGGTAATTACATTTTGAACCCTTCATAAAACTACATTTCTAACAATATTCAGAAATTGGTCCAAAATAGGCTATAATTTTTCACAGTTATATCTTTTATGACTATTAAAACTGTTACATTTTAATGGGTTGTCATAAAAGTAGATCTAAAGATTCTTAAGGTCAAACTCTTTTTAATCTTGCTTAGTGTCCATACCGTAGTTTGCAGCATAGTAGGAACTTAATAATCATTTTAATGTACCCTAACAACCTGTACTTTTGATGAACTGCTGCACTGTAATACATCGAATTTTGTTTGTTTTCAAAAAACTCTTTTCTGGAAATTTTCCTGAGTGTGTAAGTTCTGGGCCAGCATCCCTGAGATGGCAGGAATGTTTTTGAGCACTGTTTCAAGCTGCATCTGGGATTTGCCCACAGACTTTCATCTCACAGACCCCTTCCTCACCCTCAGAGCATAAGAATGTGTGAGCCACAACCTGGCCAGTCCTCCCCAAAGACCGTTTATACAAATACCCGTGGGGAGGAGTTCTCTTCCTGCCTGTTTGACATTGACCACCTTCCCCTTCATCCCCATTGATAGAGCAATTTTGAATGGGCAGCAAGCAGAGAAGGATCCAGATAAAGGCATCTGGGACCCAAGGGAGGGCGGTCCCTGCAGCCTGGACCTGCGGCTTCCCTCGGCCTCCAGGTGCTACCCTGGAATTTCGTCTCCTCAGTCTTATTCGCTCATGTGGTAGATTAGATTCCTAATTAGATTCCTACCTCCCAGGTGGCTCAGTGGTGAAGAATCCCCCTGCCAATGCAGGAGACGCAGATGTGGATTTGACCCCTGGGTCAGGAAGATCCCCTGGAGGAGGAAATGGCAACCGACTCCAGTATTCTTGCCAAGAGAATTCCACGGGAAGAGGAGCCTGGGTGGGCCACGGTCCATGGGGTCCCAAAGAGTCAGACACCCCTGAGCATGCAGGCACTGTACCACCTGCCATGGGAAGAGAGCTGACTGATAATTACAGAAATAAGTGGAAGTAAACACACACACACACACACACACACCTGAACCTTGAACAATGTAGGGGTTAGGGGTGCAGTCGAAAAGCCAGGTGTAACTTTTGTACTTGTGACTTATGTATCCAGGGTTCCTCTGCCTCTGGGGATTCAACCAGCCTCAGGTACCTTAGATGGTATTTACTGAACAAAATCTGTGTACAAGTGGACCTGGCAGTTCAAACCTGTGTTGTTTGACAGTATACATATATTTGTATTTTTAGACATTTTGTTAGTTAGAAAGAGATGCCTATTATGACAGTTGTTTAATTCACCACTGAACTCTGTTCTGCTAAGCAGCTACCATCTCCCTGGCATATTGTTTTAGACTTGTATGTTTGCACACCTATCCCTGTTGATGATTTATTTCTGTGTAGCAAATTATCCCATGCTCGTTTCATCTGGCAATATGATGGGTCAAGAATTCAGACAGGGCTGCACGGATGGTTTGCTGCACGTGATGTCCCTGGGGTCACCTGATAGCAGGCAGCTGGTGACTGCTCTGGTCCAGCAAGGCCAGAGAGTCTCAGACACACATCTGCACTATGTGGGGGTAGCATGGGGGCTCAGCCAGGTGCTTCATCCACCCCATGCAACCTCTTATTCTCCTTGTGGTCCGCTCAGCAGAGTCAGACTTCCTGCATGGTGACCCAGGGCTCTGTGAGAGAAAGGACTGGAAACCGCCGATCTCTGAGGACTGTATCCAAATCTGGCACCTCATCACTTCTGCCATATTCTCATTGCCAATACCAGCCCAGACTCCAAAAGAAGAACAGTATCAAAGAATCTGTGGCTTATTTTGTACCTACTACTCTGAGAGCAAGAAATGTGCCTTATGGATCTTTGCATCCCAAGGTCAAAAATCAGGCCAGAAGCACAAGGACAAAGTTAGAGAAGGACAGTCATCTAGAATCTTAAAAATAACCTTGGACAGCTGTACCAGTCCTAGACACCTCTCAACTTCTTGATACATGAAAACACAAACCAACAGAAACTATGTGTTTAAACTCTTGCTAACACAAAATCAGACTGGACTAATATTCCTCCTCTCCATGAGGTCTCAGAACACAGCTGCAAGGCCTTCACAGTGGGGCTTCCTTAGAGGGACCAAGGGGATGGGGCGATTGTGACTTAAGCCATGTTGATTTCTCTAAAGCCATATTAAGAGGAATCGACATTTTTGCATCAAGAAGTAAGGAAATACAGCCTTTGTGGTGGTCCAGTGGTTAAGACTTTGCCTTCCAATAAAGGGGGTGCAGGTTTGATCCCTACTCAGCGAGCTAAGATCTCATATACCTCCCAGCCAAAAGACTAAAACATAAGACAAAAACAATATTATAACAAATTCAATACGGACTTTAAAAATAGTCCACATCAAAAAAAATCTTAAAAAAAAGAATTAAGGAAATAATATCCTTGAGTATATGCTTAGAAAAACTTAAAGGTAACCATTA
>SJYF01000930.1:844105-867839 GCA_006410515.1 Procapra przewalskii
TTCTTTTTAACTAGTTGCCACAGAGCCTTCAAATGGCATCACTGAGAAACTGTTTGGTTTTATTCCTTTCCTTTCTCTTAGGCTATATCCTTTTTTAAGAAAAAACAGCCAATGTGCACCATTTTTCTAGAAAAAGAGAAGCTGAGGCAGACGCTTCCCTGCCCAGAATCTTGCAGATGTTCAGAAGTATATGGGCCGGCCGTGACTCTTCCCTCTCTAACTCAGCATGGGTTACATTATGTAGGCATAACCTTCACCTTATTCTAATTAATTTTTAAATATGAGTCACTGGCTATTTTGGGCATTTTTTTTCTTTATACAAAAATCAATTTTATTTCATTAGCAACAAAACAAAAAAAATGAAATTTAAGCAGATGTCATATAAATCAAAATTTTAAAAAAATGTAGTTTAATCACCAAGTCCTGTCCAACTCTTGGTGACCACATGGACTGTAGCCCACCAGGTTCCTCTGTCCATGGGGTTTCCCAGGCAAGAATACTGGAGTGAGTGGGTTGCCATTGCCTTCTCCAAGCATTTAAACTATTATCACACAGGGACTTCGTTGGTGGTCCAGTGGTTAGGACTCTGTCTGGGCTTCCTCTACCTGGGGGCACAGGTTCCACCTCTGGTCAAGGAACTAAGATCCCACATGCAGTACAGCAAGGCCAAAACAGAAAAGAAAAAATAATCTATTATAAAGCAAAATGACTTAACATACACTTTAAAATCAGTGTTGACCTCCCCTCCTTACTACCTTGGAGAACACCTGCTTTAAAATCTGCTTAAGGAAGCATTTTGCGCTTGCTTCTAGGTGCTTTGTGTTTCCATATGGACTACATTTGCCAGATTTGAGTTAGATATCCTGAGTCCATGGGCTTCCCAGGTGGCGCTAGTGGTAAAGAACCTGCCTGTCAATGCAGGAGACTTAAGAGATTCAGGTTTGATCCCTGGGCGGGAAGGTCCCTTGGAGAAGAGAATGGCACCCCACTCCAGTATTCTTGCCTGGAGAATCCCATGGATGGAGGAGTCTGGTAGGCTACAGTCCATGGGGTCACAAAGAGTCAGACCCGACTGAAGCAACTTAGCACACACCCTTGGTCCATATGCTGAGACTCTCAGAATTTCATTTCACATCAAAATATTTATACATGAAATTTCAAGTCAAATTTATCAACATGAAGATAACAATAAAGTAACCAGATAGTTCAGGCATGCATATCTTAAAGTAGAAAGCTCAGGCAGCATTTAACCCAGAAATTTGTATTTGTGAGCACTTGACATGTATTAATTAGCTAATCCACATCACAAACCTATGAAGTAGTTCAGCATGACTTTAGGATGAATACGTTAGGTAAGATGCCACAGAAGGAAAAAAATTCCATCCCCAAAGTAGCATGCTGATAGGAACCTTCTTATTCCGGTCACGAAAGAACAGTCATCAGTTCTTTGTAAGAGCTGATCAAACAAAGATTATGTAGCTTGGATGGAAGACAGAAAGAGTAGTGATTTTATTACCTGAAAGCTTTGTTGGTGCCATTTAGTCGCTAAGTCATGTCCGACTCTTTGCGACCCTATGGACTTGTAGCCCCTCGGGCTCCTCTGTCCATGGGGTTTCCCAGGCAAGAAGAATACTGGAGTGGGTTGCCATTCCCTTCCCCAGGGGATCTTCCTGACCCAGGGACTGAACCCATATCCACTGCATTGACAGGTGGATTCTTTACCACTGAGCCACCAGGGAATCTCCACCTGAGTTTAGAAAGGTTTTCTTACTGGAGTTCCAATATTTTGTGTTCATGTGACCTGTCAGAAACTCCCCACTCAAAGGCCAGCCTTAGAAGAGGTGTGTGACACCCTCCCTGCCTCCCACTTACACAGGACTCAAATTTCCCAGTGGAAGTAAGAAAACCTATCACATGTTCTCCTCCTGGTCCGACAGCTCTAATAACCTCACGTCAAAAGAAAGGCAGATGTCAAGTAAAGTGAAACTGGCTCAGTCGTGTCCGACTATTTGTGACCCCACAGACTATCCAGTCCATGGAACTCTCCAGGCCAGAATACTGGAGTGAGTAGCCTTTCCCTTCTCCAGGGGATCTTCCCAACTCAGGGATCGACCCAGGTCTCCCGCATTGCAGGCAGATTCTTTACCAGCTGAGCCACCAGGGAAGCCCAAGAATACTGTAGTGGTTAGCCGATCCCTTCTCCAACAGATCTTCCTGAACCCGGGAATCAAACTGGGGTCTCCTGCATTGCAGGCGGATTCTTTACCAACTGAGATATGAAGGGAGCCCTAGAAAGGTGTAAAGGCTCATATAGATCCCATGTACGTTTATATGTCATCTAACAGGTAAAAGGAAAACAAATTCTATTGGTTTTTGTAATTGAGCAACTACAGATAAGTTTTACTACTACTTTTATCAGCGAGAGGGATCACTAGAGTCCTCTCTACTAAGCAGATTGCTTTATGATCATATTTATGAGTGTGCCTGGCTGGGGAAACTATGTATAATGAAAGCTCATTAACTTGAGTCTCCTTCCCATGGCATTTGTGGCCAATGGCCCAGAAGCCAGCCTGAAGTTTTCCTCTGTACCTAAAGAAGAAAAATTCTTTGCAAAGTGTGCATTGCATGCCCAGTACTGTAGATTTCCTCTCTCTGAGACACCATAGACTATTTCAGCTACTTAGTGAGTATCCTTTTAAATATAAAAATATTCCTCTAATATAAGAACACCATTAGCCTTGTGTGTTGGGGCTTCCCCAGTGGCTCAGTGGTAAGGAATCTGCCTGCCAATGCAGAGACACAGGTTGATTGCTGGGCCTGGAAGATCCTTTGGGGGAGGGCATGGCAACCCACTCCAGTAATCTTGCCTGGAGAATCCCTATGGACAGAGAAGCCTGGAGGGCTGCAGTCCATGGGGTCACAAAGAGTCAGATGAGACTGAACACTGAGGCTTGTGTGTTAACTCCAAATCATTTTTCCCTCACGGGGGTCAACTTCAAATGGGCAGCAGTTGCTTGATCTAGTTGATACTGCTACAAATATTCTGGATTAGTGCCAGTACTTTGAATACTGATGATTTGGATGCTCTCACTATTTCAAAGAGATAGGGTTCTCCCCTGGTTCCCTGAATGGAGATTTTAAGGGAAATTTTCAGACTCTTCTCTCTCCTGGAATCTCCCCTGTAATCAGCTGGTCCTTCCAGAGCGGTAGGTCTGCAGGCGCTCATCCTCTCCACCAGAATTTGTATGGCTATCTGAAATTCTTCCCTTACATCTCAATCCCATCATTCCTCATGAAATTGGAAGGTAAGAAACTACCTAATTAAACAAAACTATCTAATTAAACAAAAAGAACCATTCCCACCCAAAAAGGGACAAAAACAATAAGCTTCTAGCTTCCCTAGCTGAGACACTCCCATTCAACACTTCCCCAAATAGAAATCACATCCATCACAGAATATGTCACCTCCATGGTACACAGGAATGATCATTCCTTTTATTTGCATGGACAAAAATAAAGAAATCTGAAAACAAACCACAAGACCTCTGGTAGGGTGTTTACTTGGACTTGACAGATTACCAAAAAGCCATGGTATCTAGATAAGGAATTCTAAAATAATCTGATATCTATAAAGGGTTTGGCACAGCCTCTCTGAAAAGCAAAAGAGATTTACATTCATCAGTGTGTCTACATTGTTATTAACAGCAATAATAAAAAAAAACTCTAAACACAAACAGAAACAAAGATTTTCTTTTTTTTTTTTTTTAACTTAGTGCTTATTTTACAGCAGACTTGACAAAGAAAGCTTGATTTTACACATTCAAAGAAAAGTCATCATGGGAAGTTTGTAGCTCTGTGGTGTGCTTTCCAAAACAGAAAAATAGATTCTTCCTATCAAAGCCTCCTTCCTTCCCACGGGACAGACTGTGGCTGGTGTGACTGGTGGGGCTGGCTCTCTCTGAAGTCACAGAAACTGACAAGCCTGCTCTCTCCTGAGTGGACCTTCCTCAAGAGAACAAGGCCAAATTGCAAACACCTCTGTAAAGACATCGTGCATCCCTAAGTCATTTCATTTATTGCTCGCTGAGTTGTAACCACCTTAGGTCTCTGTGGAAAAATCACAGACACCCAGAAAACCTTGACATGGGGAGACCAGCCCCCTGTGGTCACAATAGACAAAGGGCGACCCCAGTCAGGGCTCTAAGAAGCATTCAGACTAGAGTGTAAATGCCCAGCTTTGCAGTGAGCCTGCAGGACTACAAATCCAGGGGCCATGGAGAAGATTTCAACCTCAGAGACATTCCCCTTCAGAGAGGAACGGTTTTCCAGTCTGCCATACTGGCCAGTGGCTTTCTCTCCAGAGTGGCTGAATCTCAGCTCAGCAAGAGGACTTGAGTGACAAAGACAGGAACGGGTGACCTCAATGTCCAAGGCAGTTATTTGCGCAGAATTCCCCCATTTCTTTCCAAATCCTCCATGCCCTACACGAACGTCCACAATTCAGGCCAACTTCATAAGAAAACATTCTTTTATTCCCCTCTCGTTCTGGGGCTGATGGTTCTTTTCGTGAATGCCTTTGGGAAAACATTTCATTGAGGTCGACTGCTATTTAAGACATTTTTGCCTAAGAGGATCATCATGCAGGCAAACTAATTCTTTTCCTAAGCTATTATTTTGGCAGCTTGCAAAAGAGGACTTGGCTTAACCTTGAGAAACTGTTCTTTGAATGATCAGGAAAAAAAAAAAAAGGAGGTTTCCTCCTTGATTTACCCTCCTTATTCTTGATTGGATGGCAAAGCTGGCTCGTATTTTTGAAGGCGAAATGAGAATTTGTGTCCATTATGTGTCTTCTACTAACAGTGGTCAGGTTCTGTGCACGTTGCCACCAGCTGTGTTCAACACGATGAAAAAATAAAATTTATATCTTGATAGATGTGGTTTGCATTTCCACCAGCAAGGAGTTAACAGAATAATTACATGGTGAAGAAATCTGAGAATAAATTGGAAACAGATTTTTTTTCCCCCACTGTCTTTAAGTTTGAATGATGCTCCTGCTGTTTGCTATAGGATTATGATGTAGTACATGGGCTAAATATATTATCAGGAAAGAATTTTTCCAAAATCCATCCACATATCATAGCTTACCACAAAATTAAAAAAAAAAATAGAAAGAAAGGAAGCTCATTCATTCCCCCAAACTAAGATTAGTCTTATGTTAATCTGAATCCTCATGAGAAACGTTCATTGTTCGTGAACAAATCTTCCTCTGGTGGTTGGTAAGCATTTCTCCAAGGCAGAAAACCCTGACTTTTTTTTTTTCTCATCTCTTGATTGATGTTCTTACTACTTATTCTTCAGGCTGTAAGACAGAAGGAAACACTGTTTTATCTTCTTTCATAATTACATATTTCAATCTTCTCCCCACCCACCCTCTCTCTCAAGCTCTTCCCACCCTCCACACCACTTTAGCCATCAAATTAAAGTAAGGATGAATTGATAGGATGAATTGTTTAAGTTTTCAATAAGCTGTGTATATCTTAATTCAATTACCAGTGTCACCTCTGTGTATGCACAAGAAAAACTCTGTTTCTGCTTTGGCAAACCAGATACCAAATTCATTGTGAAAGTTCTTGTGATAATGAAAATAATAAGTTGAATCTTATGGACAGTGTATTGCAAATACCCATCTGTAAGATCCAGGTTTCACTCATTGCAAAGCCCTCCTTTTGGGAGGAAAGAATAATTTTATAGCATTTAGATTTCAAAGAATTACAAGTCCTCTTCTCAGTTCATTTGGAATTTTCAGTTAAATAGGAAAACATTGCTTCTGGTCTTGCTCTCAAAAAGGATTGATTGAAAGCAAATAGATAAGCAATTTTTAAACAGGTTTTTAGTCTTTGTTCTTTGTGGTAAAAAGATGTCTCCATATATTACATTCCTACCACGTGACAAAATGTCCACATTGATTATTATTATTATCATTAGCTGCATTGGTGGGGGCAGCATATGGAACTTCCAGAGCTAGGGGTGGAACCCACACCGCCTACAGTAGAAGCCCAAGTTTAACCCCTGGCCCATCGGGAAGTCCCACGCTAACTTCACGTTATAATGTAACCCCTTCAACCACCTTTAACGTGAATGTCATTTTTCCCCATTTTAAAGGTGAGAGCAGTGAGGCTGACCTCGGCTAAGTTACCAGAACAGCCATCGGCTGTCAAGCGGGGGGAGTCGAATCCTGGGAAAGATCAAAATCAAAGGTGGAAAGAGCTTGTTGAGAAGACATGAAAGGGATTTTTCTCACACTAAGGAAGGTTTCTTCTGTCCACAATCATACTGCCGAATTGTATCTTTTAACCATCTCCATTTACCCTAAGGCTGTATTTTAGGAGCCTGGGTGACAATGTGCTAGAGTAGGGCAGAATCTTTTCATAGATTACCCTGTTCAGCACTGAGATCTAAATATCTTAGCAGAAATCTGATAAATGAAAACACACATACCACAAAGGAAAATTCTTTTACTCACCTAGAAGCACACAGCATATCTTAAAATTTTATTTTCCAGAAACAGTGCTGTCATAGAATATTCTTAGGATCTGAATAAGAATTAAATGCTGTTGGGATAATGCAGACCAAATGAAAATGGAGACTACTTGCATTTGGTGGGGGTTGGGGGGGGCAGTAAAAATAGCTTTGAAATTTTGCCTTGGAATGACCCTGGAAAAAGAAAGAGCCTGTTTTAGAATCTCACATTCAATGTCTGCTACCATCCGGTCACGACCTAAGGAAATTCTACAGTCCCTGTCATCTTCCTGAATTAATGTGACAGAGAGGTTGGAAGTTCTCACTAAGCAAACAAGTATAATCGCATTTTTTAAAACTGCAAAGATGAACACTTTTCAAATGAAAATGAGTGTGAAGTGCAGTATGTCCACATAATAGTAAGAAGACCAAATATATTCCTAGCTGAGCAGACTTCAGTCATGATTACATCGTTTAGAAGAAACCACAAGAGAGGTTTGGTTTTTCATGTTTTTTTAGACTTATGGTAAAAGTGTTATACTAAGAACATAATCCCATAATGAGGAAAAATGGTACACTCGTCTTTTTTATAGGCAGAATAATTATTCAGATCCTTCCTAAACACATAGAAGTAATGACAAATTAAAATGCCTTTCAATTCCATGCAGCTTTTATAATTATTCAGCCGTTACTGTTATTATTGCTGGAAAGCCTCCTTCTCAGTTTAGTCAGCATCCCATCTGATACAAAAGAACACGGAAAATTTTACTGCTATTAATAAATATGCAGCCATCCAATCCAAGAAGAAAATTCTTTCTCATCTGAGAGATAAGCTGCATAATTCATGTATTTTCAGAAATTTCCTTAAATAGAAAATTGAAGAAAGGCATGGGGAAAAAAAGAATTCAGTACATAGCTTCCATTTGTGGGCAGGGATGGTCTTTGCTTTCGATCTTCAATGTGATTCTGTTTGAAGAGACAATTTCAGTTGCATTGTATTCATAGCAATCAAAGAGAACTCACTTTATTTTAGACTTGTATCATGGTGAAAATGATAACAATGTGATCTTTTCTTTCATTATCTAAAAAATAAGACCCTGTAATTAAAGGTTACTGGGACTTTTCTTGGGATTTTAGAATGCAATGAGAAAAGCTTAGAACAACTTGTGATGGGTATCTCTGATTTTCAAGAGAAGTTTCCACATCAGTACACAGGGTGGCTTCCAGGATCCCCAGTCCTGTTGGAGTTCCTGCCCCCAAAGGATTGTGTGCATGCTTAGTCACCCGTGTGCAACTCTTGGTGACCCCATGGACGGTAGCCCACCAGGATCCTCTGTCCGTAGGTTGCTCTGGGCCAGAATACTGGAGTGGGTGGCCATTCCCTTCTCCAAGGGATCTTCCCGACCCAAGGATCAAAATCAAGTCTCCCATACTGCAGGTGGCTTCTTTGCTCTCTGAGCCACCAGGGAAGCCCTAAAAAGAGATGGGATGGCCTTAAAACAGGGCTTGGATTTCAAAGCCCCAGCCGGAGAAGAGTCACATGTGCAGGACCAGTTGGTGAAATGCTTTTCTTTCCACTAATCACCCCGTTCACCCATCTGACCTGACAGGCCGGGAGAGTAAGGATGCTCTGAATGGGCTGAGACAGAAGTATAATGCTGTCTGATAAAGACTTAATACCTGAAAAGGAGTCTTAAATGCTGAAATTAAACTGTCCTCACCATTGAAAATGACCGGAAATGTACACAGTTTTCTTAGATATTATCAAGGTGAGAGAGAGAAGTAGCGAAAGAGTTCAGACCAAGTGCATTTAAAGTGGTGAGTAAGGGAAAATGAAATGAATCCTTACCCCCAGGCTGAATTTACACTGTTTGATAAACCAATCAAAAAGCAAAACAGAACATCCTCAGTTCTGATTAAGCCCAGTTTCTGACAGCCAAGCAGCAGTTGGTAGTGACAGGAGCCAGGAAGCTCTGAGCCGTGTCTTATCTGAAATGATATGCCCAGGATCCACCAGATGAGGAGTTATGTTCCAGAATCTTCCACAGACACACTTCCGGACAGTCGCTGACTTTGAACTTATTCAACCCCCTGCCTCTGCCTAAAAGGACTTCCAAGGGCTTGCTCTCTTTGCCCAAGGTATTAAGACCTGACAACAATAAACCAGACTGAATCGTATGTCCATAATCAAACATCATTAATCTCTAGTCTTTCTTTCCCTACATTTTCTAACTTGCATCCAGAGCAGAAATTCAAGAGTTTTTCCTGACCTGTTTCTTTCTCTCCCTCACCCCATAACCAATCAACTGTAAATCTGACTGGCTTTGTTTTGCTCTCCCAAGGGTTATCTGCTCAGCATCCCCTGCCTCTGCCCATTTCTGGGCCTTGGCACTGCACCATCTCCTAGCTGCTAAGTTTTGCAACCACCCTGCTGTCTCCTTGCACTGCAATCGTACCAACCCTAGGTTCCCGTCACCTGCGGGAAGAAAATACAATCACAAAAGTCCTCTGTGACGTGACCACCGCCTTCTCCTGCATCTCCATCTTTTTGTTGGTCACCTTCATGATCACGCAAAACCCTGACCGCAGAGACCTGCTTGCGGTCTCCGAACCTGCCAGGCTCCGCTGCTGGTGTCTTTCTTCCTCCAGGGAGCTCATCCGTGCCACGTGCTCTCATCCCGCTTAGTAGAAGCATATTGGCTCACGATATCCTTTCAGGAAATAATCCTGACAAGATGTAACAAAATAAAAGGATTTGGAATCTTTTGAGCTGCCTCTCAGGAGCAGAGAATAGAACCCCAAGAAAACGTCCAAGCTACAGAAAGTGACTGGTAAACTGCTGCACCTAAGGCAAGGGGTGCGGTGTGCTTTGCTTCTGCGAGGGGTGAATGGAGGGAATAAGAGGGGTGGGGGAAAGGGGGGAGGAGAGAAAGAAGATAGGGGGAGGGGGCAAGGAGATGAGGCAGAGAGTAGACCAGGAGGACAGCGTTGTCCCGTGCATGATGCTCTCTCCATGATCCTCAAAACTTGTCTAAACACAGAAAGTATTTGCAAAGTGTTATTGTTAGTGGAAGTCTATGCAGTCTGATTGATACAGAGGCACTCAAAGTTATAAGGGGAGAAAGATACAGAAAGACCACAAGACACTGGAAGTTAAAAGAAAACATAGGGTTTGTATCCTAACAGGTTGCATGAACTTTGTTGGGTGTCCTGAGCCAACCCACAATGACTGAGAGTGGATGAGGTTCAGCTGGCTATGCAAAGGGAACTTCTCCAAAGCTTCTTAGAAAAGCAAATCTCATATATTTTATAATCCATTAAATATAGAAATAACTTGCGAAGATCCAGGCTAATTCAGAGAAAATGCAGATAGTCTGAACATTCAAGGAACTGCGACTATTCTGAAGTAAACAGTATTTAAAATGAATGCAGCTCTCTTCCACTTCCTAATATACTTAGAGTAACAAAATTGAAAAGACCAATCTGTAATTAACTTACCAAAACACCTAAGAAAACAAGCCTCCTCTGCTTATACAGAATTTGCATTGTTTATATGCAAATGAAGGCTCCTGATGTGTTTGAGAACAATTTATCCCCTTAAGAAGGCAAATATTCTCTTTATAATCTTGTTTACTTTATTCATTTGCTTTGCAAAACATTTTTCATCAAGATCACAAGATGTTAGTGGCAGAAGAGACCCCAGGGAAGTCCAGAGTCCTCGTAGTACAGATAAGAAGCTCCAGGGACCCTGAAGCACCCCCATATACCCTCAGCATTCCTGAGGTCTGCTACCCTCGCACCCCCATTCTTCTGATGCTGGCGGTCCAGCTATACCTGAGGCAGATGCTAACAGAGCAAGGATCCTGCAAAGCTTTTGGTTCAGGGCATCACCAGGACCCATCCACCTCCCAGTCTGAAGCAAGAGACTCCAGTACCATACACTGTAAGCTTTGTAAATCTCTGTTTCTAAGCCCCAGCTCCTACTTTAGCTCCCTCAGGAGATCTTGCTGACTCCCTCTTACCCCAGTCCCATCCTGATTAGCTGCCCATCCTAAGCGTGTTCCTCTTTTTTTTTTTTTTTCTAATTAAGGTTGCAGATGGAATCAAGTAGTTAACCAGCTGATTTATTTATTTGGCTGTGCTGAGTCTTAGTTGCAGCGTGCGGGATCTTCATTGCATCAAAGGGGATCTTCCGTGGCTCCGCACAGACTCTCTGGTTGTGGCGCCCAGGCTTCAGTAGTTGCGGTGTGTGGGCTTTTGCTCTGCAGCACTTGGGATCTTATTTCCCCAACCAGGGATCGAACCCATGTCCTTTGTATTGCAAGGCAGATTCCTAACCAGTGGACCACCAGGGAAGTCCCTCCACTACTGTTTTCTTAACTATATCCTATGGCAAACTTTCATACACTTTCTGCCCACCCTGCAAAGAAGCCCAGGACTCTGTTTCTATATTTTCAGTGCTTGGGATAAGGCCTGACACAGGCCTTATTGATGCATCAGCTTCTCCAAATAAACCTGGGAAGAAAAACCGGAGAGAGAATCAATTGTCTTCTAGGGATGGAGCCTCACTTTCAGATCCTCGCATATCTCTTTTCCTGACCCATCTTGGCCAAGTTCCTGTCCATGCTGTATTTTTAGATAAGAAACACAATTAAGAATTCAAAGCAATCTCTATTCTTATCTTCTTCTACTCTTCTTACAGATGCAAAGGACTTCTGATTTAAAGTTAGGAAACTTGGTTTTTAAACTTCAACACCAGTTGCTACTACTTGGATATTCATGGACCACATTTTTAATTTTGTTTAGTCTCAATGCATGCATCTGCCAAAAAAATCACTAATAGATAAGAAAAATGAGGTAACATGTATAATTGTGTCCAGTAACCACTAAAATTTAGAAATTCAAAGGTCCTTATCCTTGATCTTAGTCAGCTGAAGGAGACACTTTTGATGTAGCTGCCATCTAATAAAAAATTTAGCAGATTTTTTTGTCCCAGATTCTTGTGTGGAGGTCCGGAGCCCTTAGAATTTCCCAACTGATAGGAGTATCTTTGTTATTCATGACGGGGTCTGATAGTGTTGGAGAAGGGAACAGCTTGGGTAGCTCCAGTATTCTGGCCTGGAGAATTCCATGGCCTGGAGAATTCCATGGAGTCGCAAAGAGCCAGACACAACTAAGCGACTTTCACTTCCTGACAGTGTATGCTAACAAGGTGATGCCTGGTAAATCCCAGGATAATTCCAGGGTAGGGGCTGGCCATGCCAGATAGACTAGCCAGGAGATTAGCGAGTTGGGGCTTTCAGCCAAATGCTATTACTCTGACCCCAGGGGAAGGGAGTGTGGCTGGAGACTGAGGTCAGTGATGTGGCAGATGGTTCAGTCCATCACACTGGAAAAAAGCGAAGCCTCAATAAAAACTCTGGACACTGAAGCTTAGTTAAGCTTCCTTGGTGAATACATCAGAGTGCCAGGACGGTGGGTGGTGCCCCTGATTCCACAACGAGCGGGCACAAGAGCTCTGCACCCGGGAGCACACAGACGTCACCCGAGCGTCTGGTCTGGTCCTGATTTCCATGCTTCACAAAGGTCCCCAAACTTTCGGGCACTAGGGGCTGGTTTGATGGAAGACAATTTTCCCATGGACCAGGGGGGAGGGGGATGGTTTCAGGATCATTCAAGGGCATTACATTTATTGTGCACTTTATTTCTAGTATTATTACATCAGCTCCACTTCAGATGATCAGGCATTAGATCTGGGAGGCTGGGGACCCCTGCTTTATAATTAAACTGTAATTGTAAGTCTAATCTTGTGGAGAAAGAAATGGCAGCCCACTCCAGTGTTCTTGCCTGGAGAATCCCAGGGATGGAGGAGCCTGATGGGCTGCCGTCTATGGGGTCAAACAGAGTTGGACACGACTGAAGCGACTTAGCAGCAGCAGCAGCAGCAGCAGCAGTGTTACCTTGAGATCCGCAGTTCCCTCTAGTGAACTGTCTCACCTGAGGGAGTAGTAGGGGCCCTGGAAGTTGTAGACGTCTGGTCAGAAGTGCAGGAAGCAAGGAGATCCCCAGTCTTGCAGCTGGGGTCTGCAGGGAGGGTGGTCTGATGGAAGATTACATCCGCACCTCCTGAAGGCTTTGCAGACTCCAGGCAACCAGTGCCAGAAGCATACTGCAGCAAGCCGACCCAGCTCTGCTCTGCTTTAGCGGGCAGAGCCCAGCCCCGTCTCCATGTGGGCTGGGCCCCCAGCAGGGTCGGGGGCGGGCTGGGAGCTTCTCTGCGGCGGTGCGTAAGGTAGAGGCAGCTCTGTGGTTATGAGAGAGAGAGCTCTGCCATCACGTGCTGGAGACCTCACACCCAGACCTGGCGCTCACAGCACCCATGGCCTTTACCTCTGTTTCCTGATCCTTAAGATGGGAGCAACATGATATTCATAATAGCATAGTGCTCCTGGTGCTGCTTCAAGGTTAAATGAGCCGGAATTCCCTGGTGGCTCAGCGGTTAAGACGCCACGCCCCCAATGCAGGGGACATAGGTTGGGTCCCTGGCTGGGGAACTGATTCCCACATGCTGTGTGGTGTAGCCTAAAAATGAAAAAACATACCATTTTAAAAAATCTATTAATCAAAAAGACTAAATCAGTTAACACGTGGAAGTATCATGTACCTTGTGCGCATGGAGTGATAAGTAAATGTCCGCTCTTATGATCACTAAGCTCTCACTGTTGGTATCAGTATTACTTACTCTACTACATGAGCATTGCTTTAAGCTAAGTCAATAACTGTATCTTACATATCAGACAGGAACAGAGACAGGGTGTTGAAGAGAAATATGCTCTCTACAACAGAAGCCAAGGGCGGCTCTGATTCCGTGTGTTTCTAGAGTAATGAAAGGTCATGGGAAACCATGGAGTACGACATAAAGATACTGGGTAGGAGGAATGCTAATATTTCATGGGTTCTCAACATCTTCTCCTGTAAAAACAACAACAGCAAAAAGCTGAACTATCGAGACTATGCCACCCACCACGGTACCCAGTATAAACATGTGGTATTCAAATGTAAAATAATTAAAATTGAGTAAAACTTAAAGGTTCATTTCCTAAGTGGGTCCAAGAGAGAGGGGCTATATGGGCACATACAGCTGATTCACTTTGTTGTACAGCAGAAACTAACACAACATTGTAAAGAAACTATACCCCAATAAAATAAATCAACAAACAAAAAGCTCCCCCCAAAAGAAAATAAAACGTTGAGAAGTAAGGCCTTGTGAGGCACGTTGCTGAGCAGGTAACCGGGAAGGACGATGGGAGGGTATGTAGCCAGCTTGCAGGAGGGGAGCTGCCAGGATGAAGAAGGAAAGAAGGATGCTGATGGAGGCGACATGGGGTCACAGAGGACTCTGGTACCCAAGCCTGCCTGCTGGAATAGCATAACAATGCAATTTTTATAAGAAGTTACTTGGCAATTTTTATATTTTTATCAAAACACCAAACCATGGCCTGTTGGAACTAGTGACCTCCGAAAGGACACTAAATTAAGATCTGGGCCTGGATTTAGCACTCAGTATCTACACTGCAGATATAGTGTCCTTTCCCCAAGCCTCACGTTTCTCAACAACTCAATCAAGAGATGGACAGACTGGTTCTCTAGGCCCCTTCACCCCCGTCATGCTGGAATCCTGCGGCTGGGCCAAGGTCACTGCAGAGAAGATAGGCGTAGCCCTTTAAGTCACCCACTTTCGAGGTCAGCAGTTTTCTGTCAGCCCCATCTTAATGATCACAAACTCCAAAATGACAGATCCCCAGATAGAGAGGCTTCTAAACTTTTCCCTTTCCTTTTCAATTTATTTTCCCTTCACATTCAGAGTTTATTTGCTAATCAGCATCAGCTACAGAGACAGCCAAATCTTTCAGCAGATGCCCAAATTCACTACTGAAATTGTCAGGACATTTCCAATGGAGCCAAACTCTCACTTAGAAATGTGCAGACAGGCTGAAGAAGAGGACCAAGAAAGCCAGCTTGTGCTCGTGGAGAGCCTCTGGGGGACGCTGGTAGCACCCCTCCAGGGCACTCAGGTCTGGACCAAAACAAAGCAAAACACACACTACAAACAGAAGGCAGTGGTGCCTGCAGTGTTGGTGAAAGGGAAACTCAATGACGTGGAGACAAATCAGCCCAAATTAGGGGCCATCCTAGTGAAATTACTCACCCTGATCCCTCACTCTAAATGACTCTAGAAAGAAGATCTAAACAGACATTTCTCCAAAGAGGACATAACAGATGACGAGAAAGCACAGGAAGCAGAGGCTCAACATCAATACTTGTTAGAGAAACGCAAATCAAACTGCAGTGAAGTGTGGTCTCACGCTGGTCAGCATGGCGATCATCAAGCAATCTATAAACAATAAACGCCGGAAGGATGTAGCGAGAAGAGAACTCGCCTACACTGTGGATGGGGATGTAAACTGGTACAGCCACTAGGGAGAACAGTATGGAGCTTTCATTAAAAAAAAAAAATTAACTAAAAATGGAGCTGTCATATGATCTGGCAATCTCATTTCTGGACATGTGTTGGAGTAGATACACGCACCCCAATGTTCATAGAAACACTATTTACAATAGTCAGGAACTGGAAACAATTGGAATGTCCACCAACAGGTGAGTGGATAGTGAAGAGGTGGTACATGCATACAGTGGAATATTATTCAGAAAGAGAACAAAATAATGGCATTTGCAACAAGATAGATGGATCTAGAAACTGGCATACTGAGAAAGACAAATATCATATAACATCACTTATATGTGGAATCTAAAAAATTAGGCACAGTTGAACTTATCTACAAAACAGATATAGAAAACAAGCTTGTTACCGGGTGGTAAAGGGATAAAGTGAAAGATTGGCATTGACATAGATACAGGACTATATGTCAACAAATCTGGAAAACTCAGCAGTGGCCACAGGACTGGAAAAGGTCAGCTTTCATTCCTATCTCAAATAAGGGCAATGTCAAAGAATGTTCAAACTGCTGTACAGCTGCACTCATTTCACATGCTAGCAAGGTTCTGCTCAAAATCCTTCAAGGTCGGATTCAGTAGTATGTGAACTGAGAACTTCCAAATGTACCAGCTGGGTTTAGAAAAGGCAGAGAAGCAAGAGATCAGATTGTCAACATTTGCTGGATCATGGAGAAATCAAGGGAGTTTCAGAAAAACATTTACTTCTGTTTCATTGACTGCTCAAAAGCCTTTAATGTATGGATCACAACAAACGGTGGAAAATTCTTAAAGAGCTGAGAATTCCAGACCACCTTGCTGCTGCTGCTGCTGCTTCTGCTAAGTCGCTTCAGTCACATCCAACTTGACTCTGTGCGACCCCATAGACAGCAGCCCACCAGGCTCCCCTGTCCCTGGGATTCTCCTTACCTGTCTCCTAAGAAACTGCTGTACATTGGTTAAGAAGCAATAGTTAGAACTGGACATGGAATAACTGACTGGTTCAAAACTGGGAAAAGAGGAGGACAAGGCTATATATTGTCACCCTGCTTTTTTAACTTCTGTGCAGAGTACATCATGTAATATGCTGGACTGGATGAATCACAAGCTGGAATCAACACTGTTGGGAGAAATGTCAACAAACTCAGATATGTAGATATACTACTCTAATGGCAGAAAGTAAAGAAGAACTAAAGAACCTCTTGATGAGGGTGAAAGAAGAGAGTCAAAAACCTGGCTTGAAACTCAACCTTAAAAAAAGAAAAAAATCTAAGATCATGGCATCCAGTCTCATTCAATTCAATTCAGTTCAGTCAGTCACTCAGTCATGTCCAACTCTTTGTGACCCCATGAATCCCAGCACGCCAGGCCTCCCTGTCCATCACCAACTCCCAGAGTTCACTCAGACTCACGTCCATTGAGTCACTGATGCCATTCAGCTATCTCATCCTTGGTCGTCCCCTTCTCCTTCTGTCCCCAATCCCTCCCAGCATCAAAGTCTTTTCCAATGAGTCAACTCTTTGCATGAGGTGGCCAAAGTACTAGAGTTTCAGCTTTAGCATCATTCCTTCTGAAGAAATCCAAGGGCTGATCTCCTTCAGAATGGACTGGTTGGATCTCCTTGCAGTCCAAGGGACTCTCGAGTCTTCTCCAACACCATAGTTCAAAAGCATCAATTCTTTGGTGCTCAGCCTTCTTCACAGTCCATCTCTCACATCCATACATGATCACAGGAAAAACCATAGCCTTGACTAGATGGACCTTAGTCAGCAAAGTAATGTCTCTGCTTTTGAATATGCTATCTAGGTTGGTCATAACTTTTCTTCCAAGGAGTAAGTGTCATTTAATTTCATGGCTGCAGTCACCATCCTTAGTGATTTTGGAGCCCCAAAAAATAAAGTCTGACACTGTTTCCACTGTTTCCCCATCTATTTCCCATGAAGTGATGGGACCAGATGCTATGCTCTTAGTTTTCTGAATGCTGAGCTTTAAGCCAACTTTTTCACTCTCCACTTTCACTTTCATCAAGAGGCTCTTTAGTCTCATTACTTCATGGCAAACAGAAGCGGGAAAGTATGCGCAGTGACACATGTTATTTTCTTGGACCCCCAAATCACTGCAGATGACTGCAGCCATGATATTAAAACACACTGGTTTCTTGGAAGAAAAGCTATGAGAAACCTAGGTAGTGTATTAAAAAGCAGAGTCATAACTTTGCAAACAAAGGTGCATATTGTCAAAGCTATACTTTTTCCAGTAGTCATGCACAGATGTGAGAGTTGGCCATAAGGAAGGCTGAGTGTTGAAAAACTGATGCTTCTGAATCGTGGTGCTGGAGAAGACGCTCAGGAACCCCTTGGACTACAAGGAAACCAAGCCAGTCAATCCTAAAGGAAATCAACCCTGAATATTCCTTGGAAAGACTGATGCTGAACCTGAAGCTCCAATACTTTGGCCACTTGATGGAAGGAGCTGACTTATTGGAAAAGATTCTGATGCTAGGAAAGATTGCAGGCAAAAGAAGGGGGTGGCAGAGGATGAGACGGCTAGATAGCATCACTGACTCAATGGATATGAATTTGAGCAAATTATCAGGAGATAGTGGAGGACAGGGCCTGGCATGCTGCAGTTCATGGGTTTGCAAAGAGTTGGAAAGGACTTAGAGACTGAACAACAAAAATACGTAAAATATGTAACTAATAAGGAGCTACTGTATAGCACAGGGAACTGTACTCAACACTCTGTAAGGGCCTATATGAGAACAGAACATAAAAAAAGAGTTGATACATGTAGGCACTGATTCACTTTGCTGTACACCTGAAACTAATACAACATTGCAAATCAACTACACTCCAGTAATTTTTGTTTAATCCTGTAACTGATAAAAAATAACTTGACCTCTCTGAGCCCCAGTTCCCAAACCCTAAAACAGGGGAAAAGACATCTGCTGCATAGGACATTTGTGAGGAATAAGTAGGTTAATGAAAACCCTTTTAAATGATAAAGTGAGTGGGAAAAGCTACTTAAATGTAAACCATTAGAATTATAGCTTTAGAGTAATGTAACTTGACTGCTTCTTAAAGACTATTTTATATATTTTAACTGATATAGTGTTATGGGAATAACATTAGCCAGCTACACCATCATCGGTTGTTTGTTTATATGCTGAATCTCTATCACTAAGGATTTCAGGTGCCCAAGGACTTGAATCTAGCAGACTTGAGTTATTGGAAACAAGATGTCTGTTAGACTGGGGATGCTGAGAACCTTGGCCTGAGTAGCCAGGGGCTACAAAGGGCAAGGAAAGCAAGAGGGAGGGGCAAGGGAAGAGCAGGGGCTGTGGGGGGATTTCACAGTTATGCATGGGAGAGATGCTAAAATATGGTTTCTCCCTCATAAGGTGGTCTTGACCAGCACTAATGAACTTGGTGACTGAGCAGAGGAGATTCTTAAGCTCTGCTGAAAGTGCCACCTGGCTTCATCTTGCTGCTTATGGGAAACCCTGAGAGTGAGAAACTGAAGGAGGAACTGTTAAATGAAAAGAAACACAGACTAGATGACTTTGAAAATTCTCAGTGTCTCTGGACAGAAAAAGATGCTAAAATTCAGAAATGATTTCTAAGCACTGTCAGAAAAATGTGGTCAGGGGACAGAGCTGAAGGAGACCTGCCTGACACTGGGTTGAGACTCCCAAAAGATCAAAGAATGGGTCCAGCCCAACAGCCTTAAAAGAGACTGAAGGCGTGTGTTACAGATTGTCCTAGTGATTTTTTCAATAGGACCCAAAGCTAGACAAAGACTTTTCTCAGAGAGATTTGTAGGTGTGACATTATTCTAGTACAATGAACCCCTATAGTTCAGTTCTGTCGCTCAGTCATATCTGACTCTTTGCAACTCCATGGACTGTAGCACGCCTGACTTCCCTGTCCATCACCAATTCCCAGAGCTTGCTCAAACTCATGTCCATCGAGTCAGTGATGCCATCCAACCATCTCATTCTCTGTCGTCCCCTTCTCCTCCCACCTTCAATCTTTCCCAGCATCAGGGTCTTTTCCAATGAGTCAGTTCTTCACATCAGGTGGCCAAAGTACTGGAGCTTTAGCTTCAGCATCAGTCCTTCCAATGAATATTCAGGGTTGATTTCCTTTAGGATCGACTAGTTTGATCTCCTTGTAATCCAAAGGACTCTCAAGAGTCTTCTCCAACACCACAGGTGAAAAGCATCAGTTCTTTGGTGTTCACCTTTACGGTCCAACTCTCACATCCGTACATGACTACTGGAAAAACCATAGCTTTGACTATATGGACCTTTGTGAGTAAAGTAATGTCTCTGCTTTTTAATATGCTGTCTAGGTTGGTCATAGCTTTTCTTCCAAGGAGCAAGCATCTTTTAATCTCATGGCTGCAGTCACCAACTGCAGTGATTTTGGAGCTTAAGAAAATAAAGTCTGACACTGTTTGCATTGTTTCCCCATCTATGTGCCATGAAGTAATGGGACTGGATGCCTTGATCTTCATTTTTTGAATGTTAAGTTTTAAGCCAGCTTTTTCACTCTCCTCTTTGACTTTAATCAAGAGGCTCTTCAGTTCCTGAACCCCTATAAGATTTACAGAAGTTTCGGTATTTTTAAGAAAATGATATTAGCAGAAATACTGTCATTTTGGATTAAAAGAAGTAGACACAGTATAAAATGAGAAGGGGCCATCAGAACCCAGAAATTCTAATGGTAAGAAGCGGGCCAAGAAAATTATTCAGGGGCAATCATGCACTATGTGTGTGTGTGTGTGTGTGTGTGTGTGTGTGTGTGTGTGTGTATGAGCTGCTCAGTCATGTCCAACCCTTTGCGAGTCCATGGACTGTAGCCCACCAGTCTCTTCTGTCCATGGAATGCTCAAGGCGAGAGTACTGGAGTGGTTCACAATGCCCTTCTCCAAGGGTTCTTCCTTAATCAGGGATAGGACTTTGCCACCTGAACTACCCGGGAAGTTAGGTTTCATGAAAAAGGAGGATGACTCAGAGAACAGACCAGGAGAGCAGCTTCCAAAGGACCCCACCTTCTGTACCAATGCTGTGTATGATGCCCCTACCTTGAGTGTGGGCTCAATCTGGTGACTTGTTCCTAGCAAATAGGATGGCCATGCATGTGTGCTCAGCCACGTTGGTTGTGTCCACATCTTTGCAACCCTATGGACTGTAGCCCATCAGGCTCCTCTGTCCATGGGATTCTCCAGGCAAGAATACTGGAGTGGGCTGCCATGCCCTCTTCCAGGGGAGCTTCCCGACCCAGGGATGGAGCCTGCATCTCCTGTCTCACCCTGCACTGCAGGCAGGTTCTTTAGCACTGAGCCACCAGGGAAGCCCAGTATATAGGACATGTACAGTATTACTGCAAGACTAGGCTATGAAAAGACTGTGGTTTCCGTTTCCCCTCACAAGCTCTCTCATCCTCTTGTTTTCTTATTCAGATGGTTATGAGCTGCTCATGGCCAGAAATGCCTCTGGTCAGTATTTAGTGAGGAACAGAAATCTCTGTCTCGACAATTCACAAGCAGTTAGACCCTGCCCACAACCACGTGGAAGCTGATGCATCACTAGTGAAGCCTTGATGGAAGTCTTAGGAGAAAGCCAGAAAACCCAGGTAAACCACACCTGGATTCTTATAAAGCAACAACGTTAGGGGTGATTCATTAAGGAAAAACAGATAACTAATGGCCAGTGCTATGAACAGAACTGTGCCCCCCACCCACTCCTCTTACAACATGTATGTTGAAGTTCTAACCTCCAGTGGCTTAGAATGTGGCCTTATTTGCAAGTAGTCATTGCAGGTATAATAAGTTAAGACAAGGTAACCCGGCAGTAGGAAGGGCCTCAATTCCAGTGTGACCAGTAAGCTTAGAAACAGGGGAAACTTGGACAAAAAATAGGGACAATGCCATGTGGAAACTGAAATTATGCTCCTATAATCCAAGGAACAAGCCAAAGCTAGGAGAGAGTTCTGGAACAGCTCTTTTCCTAGCACCTTCATAGGGTCCTTCTGACACTTTGATCTGGGACTTCTGGCCACTTGAACTTGGAGGTTTGGGTGTTGAAGCCACTCATCTGTGGTACTTTGTTACAGCAGTCCTAGCAAACTATTATTAATTAGGGGCTTCCCTGGTGGCTCAGATGGTAAGAAGATCTGCCTGCAATGCAGGAGACCCCGGTTTGATCCCTGGGTTGGGAAGATCCCCTGCAGAAGGGCATGGAAACCCATGCCAGTATTCTGGCCTGGAGAATCCCATGAACAGAGGAGCTTGGTGGGCTATAGTCCATGGGGTCACTCACAACTTAGCCACAGAACAGCAAAACTAATACAGTCAGTAAGTGGGAGGAAAAATGTTATAGAATATCAAGTCAGAAGAGAACAACCAAGGAATGATTTGCTCTGGTTCCAGTAATCCTCCGAAATGCTGACACGCCCTCACTAAATCTCAGGCAAACAGAAGATCTGCGTGTCCCCATTCAAACGCCATCCCTCTGGGGTGCTTCTGATCACAGAAAGGAGTCACAGGACCCAGGCAGGCATGGTCTTTGCACCAGGCCCTTCACACTCCCAGAAAAGGGAAGCAGAGTTGAGTAGCTGGAAATACTCAAGACACAGTAAAAAGAAAGATTCGGGGAAGGAGAGCCTATGCATCTCACCCCCTACATAAATTCATTACTAAAAGAATAAAAATAAATAAGGAGAAAATGTGACTCCCTTTTGTGTAAATTAATTTACAGCACTGGCTGACCCATTTAAAGAGCTGCAGGGTGATCTGCTTTAACAAGAGACACACCGTTTTCTAACAGACCTCTTACATAAGCTCGGCCTCTGTGGCAAGGCCCACGCCTTCTCAGCCCAGAATGTGAGCCAGTGGGCTCCCAGGCGGCCAGATCCATCCCTTGTCAAACCCTACACATATTCGCTTTCAATTAATAGACAAAAAGAAATTGATTATGGCAAATTCAGGGCTGGAAAACAGACTCTCTGATTAAAATTCACGCTGACTGCTCTCATCTAGGGCTGGCAAGTCCTGGTGGGGAAGAAAAGCCTTTTCTGTTGACTTTGTTAATACCTGAGAAGAAAGAGTGAAGAAATGAATCACATTCTAATGGTCTCCAGGGGCAAGCACCAGCTCCTGGGGCAGCATGATTACATGCTTCCAGCCCATAACCTTTACTCCTTGGTGACTGGCAGGTAAGGAAGCAGGGAGAGGAGCCCAGCACGGCTCTCCAAGGCTCCCTGTGAGCTGCCAATGCCGGGAAGCACTCTGCTCGAATAGATGCGACAGAAATATAGGCCATGTGGAGTCCATCAAGCTGCACCTAAATACAACTCGATGATGCTTTCAGCACATCCTCTGAACAGATTCCAACACATCCCACCACCAGGGGTGGGCCTGAGCAGACCACAGTGTTTTTAAAGCACCACACACACACACAGCAGACTAACAGGGAACAAATATGGAAATGCAATCATGATAAAGGGGTGACCTTTCTCAGGGGGCATCATTTGAAGTATTTTGATTAATTCCTCTTTCCAATAAACAGCTAACCCCAGTTAGACATCTGTGCCTGCAGTCAAAGTGGAACCCTTGGCTTGCTCACACGTGGCACTGGTTTTCCCAGGGTCTGGGTGCGGCCATCCAGCCTGGGTGTCGGGAAGGTTTCCAGCAGTCTCCCGAGGCACCTGCGTTGAACTCCTGGAAGCACGTAGACCACTGCAGGCTGGCTGGTGAGCACCCTTCTCTCCTTTTCTGGCTTCTCTCAATCAGATCCCTGACCACCATGCAGTCTAGATAGCAGGAAACCACTCCCTGAATATAGGAAATTATGGAGCTGGCTATTCAGAGAGAAAGGAAACCACCCAGCACTGAAAAGGTCATTGATCACGGGCCAGACACTGATCTGGATTTGACTCTCAGCTTTGCCATTTTCCTAAATAGGTGACTTGGGGAAACTGTTCCCACTTTCTCAGCCCTGTCCTATGAATATCCATTAATTACCATTAATAATTAATATTTAGCAGCTGATGAGTATGAATATGGATGGGGATTTTAATAGTCACCCTTTTAGAGCCAGGCATTGCTGCAGCGTGCTTGAGGACACAGCAGGAAATCAAAGTGGCAAAAATCTTTGCCTTTTATTTTGGCAAGGAGAGGATGGCAGTGGATGAAAATAAGTGAATTATATGGTATAATGGAGGCAACAGAGACCATGAAGAAAAAGAAAGCAAAGCAGGAATTGGAGTCAGGAATGTTAAGAGTGGCCAGGGGATTGGCCAACCCACGTGTGGGGAAATTGCCTTGCTCGTCGAGAAGAGCAGCAGGGATGGGCAAGGGCAGCAGGCCTGAGACAGAGCTCTGAGGAGGTGTCTGGG
The DNA here is from genome assembly GCA_006410515.1 of Procapra przewalskii. Lineage (NCBI taxonomy): Eukaryota > Metazoa > Chordata > Mammalia > Artiodactyla > Bovidae > Procapra > Procapra przewalskii. The sequence goes on from SJYF01000930.1 coordinate 867,520, forward strand.
GAGTAAGGTGGAGGTGAGCAGGTCTGGAGCCGAGGGAAGGGGGTGAGGAGCAAGGAGGGGAACAAGAGAGCTGGAGGCAGAACAGTGAGGTGGGTGCAAGGCCTCACAGACTTCCACAGTGAGAAAGATGGAAACCTATCCTTGTGCTCTGGACCTAGGAGTGACCTCGTCCTTGGGGATTTAGTGAATTTAAAGAAGATGAAGATAGGAGGAGGAGAGGGACTGTATGAATTTACATTCCCACTGACAGTGCAAGAGGGTTCCTTTTCTCTACACCCTCTCCAGCATTTACTGTTTGTAGATTTTGGGGTGATGGCTAT
>SJYF01000930.1:870810-882141 GCA_006410515.1 Procapra przewalskii
AAATGGCAATCCACTCCAGTATTCTTGCCTGGAGAATCCCATGGACAGAGAAGCCTAATAGGTTACAGTCCATGGGGTCGCAAAGAGTCGGACACGACTGAGCGACTTCACCTCACCTCACCTATTATCTTCCAATCCATCTACTGATTCATTTTGGAGGAAAGAAAATTTATTCAAACTCTTCTCTACTTAAAAGGCTTCCCAGGTGGCAACAGTGATAAAGAACCTGCCTACCAATGAAGAAGAAATAAGAGATGTAAGATGGGTCGGGAAGATCCCCTGGAGGAGGGCATGGCAATCCACTCCAGCATTCTTGCCTGGAGAATCCCATGGACAGAGAAGCCTGGCGGGCTACAGTCCGTGGGGTTTCAAACAGTTAGACACGATTGAAGTGACTTAATATGCCCTATTTAAAACTCTCCAATGTCTCCTCCTAGCCTAAACCCCTTAGATGTACACATTAGACTCTGATTGAGCTACTGAACACCTCTGCTTATTATTGGGTTGGACAAAATGTTCATTTGGTTTTTTTTGTACGATGTTATGAAAAACTCAAATGAACTTTTAAGCCAACCCAGTATTTTTCAACATCTGCCCTTCATCGTTCTTCATTTCCCCATCAAAATGCACATTAGCCAGATGGATCTTGGAGATCGCCTGAAAGGTACGAAACTGCTTTAAGCAAACACTTTGCTTAATCGGCCCTGTTGGTCTGGAGATCTGGCCTCATAGTCACTACAGGGACCCAAGAACATACCCCAGGGACCTGCCACCCACGGGGAGGGTGGCCTCAGACCCAGGGGCCTGAGTACAGAGCTCGGATGGCTTCTCCCAGACCACAACTGAGGGCTGTTCTTCCCAGACCAAGACAGAGGGCAGCCAATATGTTGAGGCCAATCCTTGCCCTGAAGGCAGGGGGCCCTGAGGCAGCGGGCCCTGAGGCAGCCTCTCTCAGTCTTCCAATGATTTCCTCAGATGACAGGAATCTGGGACACTTCTACCATCTTCCCTCACTCTTTCCTTTACCCTAGATCAGCTGGAGGTCCAACAACTTCCCCAGTTTCTCCTGGACCACCCCACAGTTCCTCTCACAGCTATTCCCCCAGGAATATTTCTGCACCGTTTAACCCTCTCTCAGCCTCTGATCCCCTCACAACAGCCATGGGGCGAAAGCCTCCTTTTTATCAGTCGCATCTCTCCAAGGTGTCTTATGACCCCTGGGTAAAATGATACATCATATATAAAAATAGTGTATTGCGTATTATAACTAATCATAGCACTGCTAATCTTAGAGAAGTAAACACACATGTGTCCATGGCACCCCAGCTGTAATGCCATCACACCTCCCACTACACCGCGTGGGCTCCTCACAGTCGTGGCGTCCAACACAACACCTCTGTGTCCAGAGAGCTGAGCACAGGGATTGGCCCGCAGCAGCACACCACAGATGCTCAATAAATACACATTGAAAGAGTGAATGAGAGATGTTTACTGACTACATGGGTGGATGCAAGAATAGAAACACACAAGCTTGGAGGGCAGGGGTCTCCAACAAAGGTCCTGGAGAAACCCAAGGGGGAGAGAGAAAATATTTTGTTTCATACGTAGGTACATAGGTGTCAGTGTGTATGCATGGTGGGGACCCAATGTTGTTCACCTGAAACCGTCACATTATTTGTTAATTGGCTATACATACAAGATAAAAGGTTAAAAGAAAAAAAAATTCAAGAAAAAACAAGAAAGAAAATGTTTTGTTTCCTTGAAAGAATGATGGTGGATAAGCATATTCTGACAGGTAAGGATCGTAAGAAAGGTACAGAACTGTACTTCTGACATGTCAATTTAAAATGTAACCATAAGTCACATATTGGACATTTTGTAATTTTGTTTTGTGGACTGTTTGGGTAATTAGGCTGTTGTGAGTTGCTGTGTAGTGGAGGATGGATTAAGTATAGCCTGGATGTTTGTAAAAGATGTGCAGTTTGCTGTAGGGAACATATAACTTTGTCTCTGAATGGGAAAGGTGTGGATTTGCATAAGAAACTCTAAAAGAAAGTCATCACCAGGTTAAATGTTACTGTCATAAAATTGTATTGTCAAGAACGAGGTTCCTTTCAAGAAATGAGATAGACCTGAAGGTTACTCTCCACTGGTCTTTTATTTAAGAAGAGATGCTGTATCTTAGGAAATGTTAGTTAATCCAGGATGCATCTGCATTTGCAATTTCTCATTTTAAGAAAGGAAGGTTGTGATATAACCCAGGGTAAAAACTTGGATTCAAAAAGCCCAGTTTCTCTCCCTTGCTAACTAGGCGACTTTGAACACGGACCTCCCAGAGACTAATCGCCTATAAAAGGAGAATAATAATAAAACTTCCCATACGGGGTTCGTGAGGATCGAATGATAATAAATGTGAACGCCGAAGGAATGGTGCTCAACACAACAACTGCTGTTCGATAAACACCGGCTTCATCGACAGCCAAGTCTGTCGCGGCATCGAAGCCTTTTGAAATGTCTGAGATGAATTTACAGCATGGTGTTCCTCCAAAATCCAAATCTACTTGGAAAGGCTGTGCATCATAACCCTCTCTCACTCTCACCGGACTCACTCAACTGCTTTGGGCTGGATTCCCTACCCCAGTTTTTGCGCCAGGTCTGAGAGATGCCCCCAGGCAGGCTCCCACTCTCCTGGTCCTCTTCCCATCCATCAAGCCACTGTTGCTTCCGTCACTGTCAGACTGCAGTCCCCCTCCGGGCCTCCGGACCTTGCCTTCCATAAACACGTGCAGTTACAAAGCTGGGATTTGAGAGCTTAGTGACTGTCCTTTTCTATTGGGCCTTTGTCTCCCCTCCCTGCCCCTACTCTTCAAATCCTCATGTCCTCTCCCTCCTCTACTTACTAAAACCTGTGTCTCGCTTCCCTGGTGGCCCAGGGGTTCAGATGTCACCTTCCAATGGAGGGGGTTACGATTTGATCCTGGTCAGTTAGCCAAGATCCCACATGCCTCATGGCCAGCAAACCAAGCAAAACATGAAACAGAAATAATATTGTAACAAATTCATTAAAGGCTTTAAAAAAAAATGGCCCACATCAAAAAAATCTTAAGAACCAAAACCAAAACGCTTTGTCCTGGAAAGGATCTGATAAGGCACTTCCACTAGGGGTTTTTCAATAGACTGAACTCATATTCACTGAACTCTTTTCTGAACTAGGCACTGTGTCCCTTCTTGCCATTTATTTCAAAGGAGACCATATGTGAGAACATACGAAAAAACATAAATCAAACCCTCCTGGGAGAACTTGAGCAAGCAGTTGAAGTTGGTTGAGAAGGAGATGCTGTCCCCATGCTAAACAGATCAGGAGCACTGACTGCCTCGTACTAGGAGTGATATCCTAGGGGATTGCTCTTGAACTTTGACTCTAAGGAAGTGTGGTGGCTTTCAAATACATCCTCGTATTTGTTCTCATGCTTGCCTTCAAGAGGAGGAGTCTCAACTCAGACTCCCCTTAAAGTGTGGCCAGACTTGGCTCCTTTCTAATAAATAGGAAAGAAGGTAGAGTTAATGGTGTCTGACCTTAGAGACTTGGTCACACAAGCTGCTGTGTCTTCCTCTTGGATTTCTCATTCTGGAGGCAGCTGGCTGCCTCTCATGGAGAGAGAGCCGTGCAATGAGAACAAAGACCTCCTGCCAGTAGCCAAGTCGGCGTGCCGTCTTGAAAGCACATGCCTCAGCCCCAGTCAAGCCTTCAGATGACCATGTCACACACCATTCCCAGTTCCCAGGCTGTGAGATAGCCAATATGTGCTGTTGGGAGCACCTTAGTTTGGAGACACTTTGTCATCTAGAAATAGTCAGTTAATATAGAGGGACCTGGACATTGTGACGTTGCACAGTTAGTTAGAAGTCATGGTGTTTCAAGGTGGCTGCTGAGTTTCTTGTATGATCACAAGAAAATGGGCCTAAAATGCTAAAGCCAACAGCACCGACAACCTCCAAATGCATAGCTGGACCACAAGTGTCTTGGAGGGCCAAAATAAAGGCGCCTTACATTCATGCGTCGTTTCGCGCCTGAAGTCATCTGATCTTCACAATAACCCCATTGGGAATGTAGGGAAATTATAATTATAAATACATTTTGCAGATGATAAAAAGTGAATGCCTAAGTCTCATAGATAATGAGGGATATGGATGGTGTGAGAATTCAGATCTCTGAATGTGAGTCCAACATAATTTCTTCTATATTATGCTCTCTGCATGAATTTATTCCCAAGCCAATGACTGTGTTAGTTAATAGTGGAGAGGAAAGAAAGAAACACTTTCTGATTACTCATACCGTGCCAAGAAGTACAGCAGGTGTTTCACACACATGATTTCATTTAATCATCACACCCATTGGCATAGCTCTTGTTATCTTAGTATTTCTGTCCTTGAAATTCCTTGCAGTTATAACCTGACATGATACAAGCTCAAGGTCTGTCACCCCTGAGTAATTTTTTGTCACATAAAGGTTTTTGTATTAGGGTAGAAGGCAAGAATAGAGCAGGCTTCAGCTTCAACTACAACTCCCAATGTCAAGGTCACCCCCAATTTCTGCTTCTGTTTTTGGTAAATACAAACCTATCACCATCTCTAACACAAGCAAAAAAGTTAATGCCACAAAGTGATTTGGGTTCTGGAAATACATCAATGTAAAAACTAAATATAAACTTCTGCCCTCACCAAGCTCTCTGAAAAGTGTCAAGCAATCCCACACGTGTGGAAACCAAGTAAAAATCTGGGTGGGAAACGTCATTCTGTGCCATGCTACTTCCTCATCCAGTTGGGTCATTGATGGCCAGTCTTTTTATTTGTTCCCCATCAACTGCCTCACAAAGACTTTTTAAGAAATTGGGATATAGTTGCCTTACAACGTCGTGTTAGTTTCTGCCGTAGAAGGTGAACTGGCTGCAAGGACACACATATCCTCTCCCTCCGGGCGCTCCCTCCCTGCCCTCTAGGTCATCGCAGAGCTTGGAGACCAGTCCTCTGCGGTTTTCAGCAGGCTCCCACCAGCTAGCTATTTTACACACAGTAGTGTATATACACGTCAATCCCAATCTCACAACTCATCCCACCCACCTCTCCCCCCACGATATCCACATATCTATTCGCTACATCTGCCTCTCTCTTCTTGCCCTGCCAATGGGTCATCTGTACCATTTTTCTAGATTCCATATACATGTGTTAATGTTTGGTATTTGCTTTTCTCTTTCCGACTTACTTCACTTTGTCTGACAGACTCTAAGTCCCACTGCCTCTCTACAAATGACCCAGTTCGATTCCTCTTTACAGATGAATAATGTTTCATTGTCTATACGTAGCAAATACGTAGTCACAATCTAGGATACCTTCAGATATCACAGTCTCCAAGATTAACCGCCACAACAAAAGCAGCACCTAACCTGCTGGAGCGCTTGTCCAGGAGAAGCCCTATGGGTGACTCTACGGTCACAGTCTTATCTATTTCTCAGACCCCCATGAGATCAGCACAGGGATCCAGTTCTGGATGAAGAAACCAAACCCAGAGAGGTTAAGCTACTTGCTCAAGGTCAAACCATGAGTGAGTCATGGTGATGTCAGAACCCAAGTTCTTCACTACAAAGGGATGCGGTCTCCCCTCTGGTCCCCACCCCTCCATTCTCAGCAGCAGAGGTTCCCCCTTCACTGGTAAGACTGACCTGTGGCACAGCCCACCCGCCGCCTCCTCTCCAGTGAATCACACCCCCACGATCGCTTCCGTTCTCCTTCCAGCTGCAGAGCGTGGGTCCCCCTCCTGCCTTCAGCTCTCTGCCTCTGCCTCTCCTAGGACTTTCCCTCCCTGTGAAAAGTGAATTTATGCAGCGAAGGGTCTGTACCCTCAACTTCCCTTCTTCCCCTTTCTTCACCCTTTGACACCCCACAAACCGTCTTCCCTCCCGATCTCTCCATAAACTGCTTTTGCTGAGATCATCAAACCAGCCCACTTCTACACTCTCCAGCGAACAGGTCGAAATTATTTCATCAGAATTCTCTCTTGCATTTGACTCTGCCATGACTCCTTCCTTCTTCAGAATCTATCCAGTGTTCTGAGGTTCTCACCGCACGATCCTCCCCGCGTATAACTACTCATTTTCGATGTCCTTCATTACCCATACTTAAACTGTTTACACGGTTTTATCCTTGCTTTCCTCTCTTTCCACCTTTCATCGTCTTTCTATCCAATAGGATTCAGGCTCTTCAGTTTAATAACCACCTAATCTGAGGATTCCCAAATCCCTAGGAAACACTCCTCAGTGAAGTTTGCCCCTCCCAACTCTTAGATCCATTTTTAGGTGGAAAATCTTTCTTAATGCTCTGCAGATAACTTAAACTTAACGTGACTAAAGCTAAATTCACAATTCTCCTCCTTCTTTCAGATCAGCTCTTCCTCCCTTATTCAAGTGACACCACCACCACTCATCCAGTTCTTGAGTGTGGAATTTGGAGTTATAAAGATCACTTTCAATCTTCCCTTCCTTCGGCTCCTCGTATTGATCCTATTAATAATACTGGCGTAGATAATACTGCGTATCTTACTCCATCCAGTCCTGAAACCCACCCTCCCTAGTGCAGGAGCTCATCACCTCTTGCCTCGATCCCCTTGTTGCTATTCTTGTTTGCATGCATGCCTGCATGCAAGTCGCTTCATTCATGTCTGACTCTTTGCGACCCCATGGACTGCAGCCCACCAGGCTCTACTGTCCATGGGATTCTCCAGGCAAGAATCCTGGAGTGGGTTGCCATGCCCTCTTCAGGGGAACTTCTGGACCCAGGGATCGAACCCGTGTCTCTTCCATCTCCTGCACTGGCAGTGGGCTTCTTCACTGCTAGCGCCACCTGGGAAACCATAGTTGTTTTTAGTCGCTAAATCATGTCTCTTTGCAACCCCTTGAACTATAGCCCACCATGCTCCTCCGTCCATGGGACTTGCCAAGCAAGAATACTGGAATGAGTTTCATTCTCTGGGGGATCTTCATTACCAAAGAATGGAACCCACATCTCTTGCTTGGCAGGCATTCTTTATCACTGAGCCAGCAGCGAGCCCTGGATTACTGTAATAATTGATTAATTGTTTTCTCCATTTCTACACTTTTCCAATCTGTTGCTTTTCCTTTTTTTAAAAAAATTGCAGTATAATTGCTTTACAATGTTATGTTAGTTTCTGCTGTACAATGAAGTGAATCAGCTATATGTATACACATATCTCCTCCCTTCAGTCATGTCCGACCCTTTGCAACCCCATGGTTGTTGCCCTGTCCATTACCATCTTCCAGAGCTTGCTCGAACTCATGTCCATTGAGTCAGTGATGTCATCCAGCCATCTCATCCTCTGTCCTCCCCTTCTCCTCCTGCTTTCAATCTTTCCCAGCATCAGGGTCTTTTCCAAGGAGTCAGTTCTTCATCAGATGGCCAAAGTATTGGAGTTTCAACTTCAGACTCAATCCTTCCAATGAATATTCAGGACTGGTCTCCTTTAGGATGGACTGGTTGGATCTCCTTGCAGTCCAAGGGACTCTCAAGAGTCTTCTCCAATACCACAGTTCAAAAGCATCAGTTCTTCAGCACTCAGCTTTCTTTATGGTCCAACTCTCATATCCATACATGACTACTGGAAAAACCATGGCCTTGATTAGACGGACATTTGTGTTTCTGCTTTTAATATGCTGTCTAGGTTGGTCATAACTTTTTCCCCAAGGAGCAAGTGTCTTTTAACTTCACGGTTGCAGTCACCATCCGCAGTGATTTTGAAGTCCAAGAAATTAAAGTTTGTCACTGTTTCCATTGTCTTCCTGTCTATTTGTCATGAAGTAAGGGAACCAGATGCCATGATCTTTGTTTTTTAAATGGTGAGTTTTAAAACAGCTTTTTCACTCTCCTCTTTCACTTTAATCAAGAGGCTTTTTAGTTCCTTTTCGCTTTCGGCCATAAGGGTGGTGCCATCTGCGTATCTGAGGTTACTGATATTTCTCCCGGCAATCTTGATTCCAGCTTGTGCTTCTTCCAGCCCAGCGTTTCTCCTGATGTACTCTGCATATAAATCAAATAAGCAGGGTGACAGTATGCAGCCTTGACGCACTCCTTTTCCAGTTCTGAAGCAGCATATTGTTCCATGCCCAGCTCTAACCGTTGCTTGCTGACCTGCACACAGGCTTCTCAGGAGGCAGGTCAGGTGGCCTGCCAGCTCCATCTGGTTCTCCGTGGTGGCCGTGTCAGTTTACATCCCCACCAGCCGTGTAGAAGGCCTTCCCTTTTCTCCACGCCCTCTCTAGCATTTATTGTTTGTAGATTTTTTAGATGATGGTCATTCCAACCTGCGCAAAATCATACCTCAAGAACATATCAGTGTGACTCTATGATCTGTAAGACTTTCCATTTCCTGAACCTCTGCTCATCAACAGCTTAAGTCAACTCAAGTCAAGCGCCCCCTCTTCTAGGAAGTCCTCTAGCTTAGTCCCCTATCTTTGGGGCTTCCTGCTTTCCCTAATATGGCGTTTTTCCATATTATACAAAATTTTTCTGTCTCTGGTTGTCTTTAATATTAGAATGCAGTGCATGCTTCCTATGTGCTGGCCCCTTATCCATGGGGATAAAGCAGTAAGAGTGATCCAGAAAATCCCTGTTCCTCTGGGATTCTTATACCAATTGTGAAAGCATAGATACAGGGATGGATGGCTAGATAAACAGACAGACAGAAATATCAGAAAGTAACATGTGCTAGGCAGGGAATCAAAACGAGATGATACAATATTTTGGAGTTTTAAAGCTGAGAGCTGGCTGACAAGAGGGGCTGGTCACATGGTGATTGGTTAAAAAATAATAATTTTTAAAAAAACATGATAAGGAGAAATCCCAGGATGTGTGGGAAATACTATTTCAGGCAGAAAAAGTTTTTGCTGTTAGAAAATCAGAATAAACCCCACCCAGGAGGCCTGGAGCAGCGCAGTGAGCAGGGGGAAACTGACAGAGAGGTCTGAACTGACAGAGAGGTGGGTAGAGGTCAGATGACCTCGGGTTCCATGAAGGATAAAGCATCTCAGTTCTCCTCTGTGTACAATGGGAAGTCTTCAGTGGATTTTCAGTAAAAGAGAATAAGATTTGAGTTACATTTTTAAAAGCTCACTCTGACTGTGTATGAGGAATGGTAAATAGAGAGACAAGTGTGCCCCCAGAGAGTAAGTTAGAGGGCAGGTACAGTAAGTCCAGAAAAGACAGAGGCCAGAGGCTGGGACTAGAATCTAAGTGAGAGAGAGATGCAGACCGATCTGAGATGTGGAGAGGCAGGTCATAGGACTTGCTGGTAGACTGGATGTGGAACTGGAGGGAAAGAAAAGGATCACGATTAATTTCTAGACTTTCGCCTTGAGAAGCTGGATAAACTGTAGTGTTATTTAGAGATATGCGGCGATTAGGGGAGAAGGAGGAAGGAGGTTGTGGAGGGAAAGTAAGTGTTCTTTTTATTTTTCTTTCTTACTTTTCAAAAATTATTTTGTGGAGTTACCAAAAAATTTAAAAAATTTTATTTTTTAAAATGGAAGTAAATTGATTTATAATACCATATTAGTTTCAGGTATACACCATAGAAATTCAATAATTTTATAAATTATAGTCAAAGTTATTATAAAATATTGCCTATATTCCCTGTGCTATACAATATATCCTTGCAACATGTTTACTTTATAGGTAATAGTTTATATCTCCTAATCTCCTAACCCTAATCCTTGTCCTGCCACACTGGTAACCACCAGCTTATACTTTACTGTTTCTGTATTGTTATATTCATTTGTTTATTTTGTTTCTTAGATTCCGCATGTTAAGTGATAACATACATTTTTCCAAAAAAGACAAACATATGGCCTATAAGCACATGAAAAAATGCACAAAAATAGGAAAGTGTAAATCAAAACCCCAATGAAATATCACCTCACATCTGCCAGAATGACCATCATCAAAAGGACAGCAAATAACAAGTGTTGGCAAGGATGTGGGGATCAAGGCACACTGCTGGTGGGAATGCAAACTGGTATAGCCACTATGAAAAACAGCATGCAGATTCTCCAAAAATCTGGAAACAGAGCCACTACCTAATCCAGCAATTCCATTTTTGGAAATGAAAACAATAATTCAAAAAAGACACATGCACCCTAATGTTCACAGAAGTCCTATTTACAACAGCCATAAGACAGGAAACCTAAGCGTCCCTCAATAGGCGAATGGATAAAGAAGATACATACATCATGCATTATCACTCAGCTACGGAGAGAATAAAACTCTGCCATTTGCAATAGCACAGACAGGTCAGGAAGGCTTTATGATTAGTGACATAAGTCAGACAAAGTAAGAGAAATACTGCATATTATCAAGATTTCTCTTTTATCCTCAGTTTGAGGTCTGAATAGAGAGTCTGGAGTTCCAGGGGAAAGTGTACATATACATGCATATACCATCAAATGTATATATGAGAGTGCATGTGAGTATATGTGTGTGTGTATATATGTATTCATATAGATAAATAGTATGTATGTCATTGAATCAGATCCCTTTTGGAAAATGTCTTAATAGAGAAGAACAGAGCGTCCAGGGATGGAACCTGTAAGACTCTTTGTGACCAGACTTTTTTGATAAGCCTCCTTGGTAGGAATTTTAGAGATGCTGGGGCTGAGCAGGGACTTGGAAGTCTTTGTAAGTTTCTCCCTTTTTGTTCCCTGAAGGAGGTGTGTGCCTTATCTCCTGTCCTCAAGCAGTTTCAGGAGATGGCCCTGCCACTGTGATCCTAGGACACCACCCAGTAAATTTCCAGCTCCGCCCATTCACAAACCAGCTAGGCTGTTTTCTTCGGAAAGATCTTCCATAACCCTGTCAAATTTTAAATATATACATTGAAAGCAAAATAGACAATTTCACCAAGGGAAATTGGACATTCTATCATAACTTGCTGTCCTGAACAAATTATATAAATAATAATACTTGCAACCACAGATGGTCTATTTCCTGAAAAAGCTCTGTAATAAATCCCTAAGCCATAGGGATGTACCAGCAGAAAATGTGTTTTGGTGGGTTTTTTTTCCTTTTTTACTCACCAGTGGGAAAACAAAACATTATTTTCTCTCTCCCTCAAATAAATTTCAGCAATTCAAATTAGTTTCAGATGAAACCATGTATTCTCCAGGTGGTGTTTCAACTCTTCAGTATTCTTGGTTCAATTCATTTCTCGGTGGATATTAATTATCTTACACATGTGATTCTAGAGTATTTTTATTAAAGTCATTGGTT
>SJYF01000930.1:882146-898696 GCA_006410515.1 Procapra przewalskii
CCATTAAAAACGGTCCTTCATTTATAATTTTTCTATGTACCTAAAGCAAAGAGATTCGGAATGCCATTCATTAGTAAAACAAGGTCATTTTCTTGAGAAGATTGAAGACCTTTAAAGTTCCTCTTTAATTTTTTCAGAGCAGGACTAAATGACTCAGCACTTAATGCTCTGAACTTTGATCTGGCTCTTAACGGTCTTTCCTTCTATTGCTATCCAGCTGCTTTGTTAGAGTGCTGTGGCAGTTTTGTAGTGTGCTAACACGGCCAGACCGAATGTTTACTACAATCTCCTCCACTGTTTCGTTCCAGTTTTGCTTCTCACGCTTGAAGATCAAGGCTTTTGTGGCTCACACAGACCTGCATCTGATTCCCCTGCAGAATGCACCCTTCCCAGAGGCGGGTGGTGAAGATCAGTGAGCACTAACAGGGGATTCTGTCCATCCTCGTGGGTTCCAGCTGGTGATCAGGAATTCAAGCTCATCCTGGCACTGCTCCACTTTCAATCCCTTTTTCCTTCCAACAGCCTGGACTGCATCCTCCAAGCCCCAGCCTCTGATGCAAAAGCAACAGCCTTAGAGAGTATTTAGCCAGCTGCCACAGATGCCGGAGGTAAAAATCCTCTATTGCGGATACCTGGTGGCGGATAGGGGGAGTTGTTCAAGATGCTGCTCTTTCTTCTCTGCTCCTTTCCCAACACCAAATGACACATCTGCCTTTTGGGCTTTATCTTGATCCTCTCTGTGAAAGCGAAAATATTAGCTTCTTCAGTCATGTCCGATTATTTGTGACCCCATGGACTGTAGCCCACCAGGCTCATCTGTCCACATGATTTCCCAGGCAAGAATACTGGAGTGTATCACTTCTCCAGGGGATCTTCCTGACCCAGAGATCGAACCCAGGTCTCCTGCATTGTAGGCAGATTCTTTACCATCTGAGCCACCCAGAGAAGCCCTCTCTAGTTAACTCCAACATCCCCATTTTAAGCCTTGGCTTGTATCTGCACTCCACATCTCTTTCCAGCTACCTACAGGACATTATCCCTTCAAAAGCAATGCATTTAAAGCTTAACTGACTAAATCCCTGCCAGCCTCCATCAGGACCCCTTCCGTCTTCTAGACTGGACAAAGGCAGGCACCTTTGACTCTTGCCTCTGTTAGCTTTTCAGCAGTGGTTTTCAAATGGTTCCTAAGAGTTCTAGAAAACAGTAGGGGCTCAGGAAGAAGTCCAGTGGGTAACATTTTTGACCCTACACGTCTAGTTCCAGTAGACAGAGTTCTGTTTTCATGGAATTCCACATGCAGCTATTTTAAGAGTCCTGCTATTTACTGTGGCGTCTTCATGAAAAGTCCTACCCTTGGCATGTGCCAGAGCCACGTGTCACCCTCTGCCCTCCTCAGTGCCAGTATCTGTGGGGCTGCAGGCCTGTCCTGCTCATCCTGTGAGAATATGGGTGAGGAACAACCTCACTCCACCCTCACACTCATCACTGGGGGCATCACAGTTTCCAAATGTCAGCCAGGCTCCCATGGGGAAAACCAACCACCGCCTCCCAGGGGACCAGCCGGGCTCCCATGGGGAAAACCAACCACCGCCTCCTAATGGGCAAACTAGATGTTTCATTTCTTCCTACTTGACTCTTTCTGGTATGAAGTGACTCTGTTTTGTACTCTTTGAAATGCTTTTTCTCCCTTGGCTTCTAAAGCATTAGTCTGCTCTGTTCTCCTGCTATTTGAAAAGAAATAAAAAGGCATCATTATGGGAAAGGGGGTGACGTCACTTCTTTCTGTTACCCTGTGTGTGGGCATGTCCATCAGTGTGTGTGGCCCTGTTTCTTCCATATACTCTCTTCGCAGGATCTCATCTCTTCCTGGTTCCTCCACTTCAACAGTCTTCTATGAGCTGATGACCCCTGAGTCATATCTCAGTCACCATCTACGATTTGCACGCCAGTATCAAAAAGCCAAATGTCCACTGGAATCTTGACCTGAATGCTCCTAGACCCTTACAATCATACCATCTACAAATGAATCCATCCTTGTTCATCAGCCCAGGTTCATCTCATCCAAGTGTATTTCTCTCATTTATTCATGCCTGTACTAGTCTCTCCTTTCTCTCGATTCCTTGCATGATGGTATATGAGGTCATTCTCAGATATTAGCATTTAAATATTCTTTTACTATGTACTTCTATTGTTTCCTCATATAAACTCTAGGCTTCTTGAAGGCAGGGATCACACCATTGATGAGATCACACCATGTGAGTCTTCTAGACTCATATTACCTGACATTTAGCTACACATGGAGCCAACATACGAAATGGTATAGAATTATTCTCCAGTATTTGGCTCAACTAATAAAATAAGATGCCAGAAAAGATAACTGCATCTGCTCTCTAAATCCAAAAGTAACAGATGCAATTCATCTTATTTGAGTACTACTAACAGGAGAAATCATTCTAAAGTGGAAAGAATGTAAGAAAAAAATGTTCTAAAATAGATTTTAAAGTTTGACTTAGAGTTATGCCTTAAACATTTTCACCCGCATGACTTTGCATGACTTGATAATCCATCTTTTTCCAACTTCAGCCCTCTGACTGGACAAGGGCATATGAAGACAGATGAGAAGGGCATGATTTATTTGGCTATAGGGCTCTGTCCTACAGATAGTCAATCCTTGATTCTGAAAGCCAGTCAGAAATTGGAGGACTTAAGGGGAAGCTGGGAAACAGAAGCAGAGCTTCCAGCTTTGCTTCCTGTGGCCAGTCTCCTGGTCCAGGGACAACTGCTGACCTTCCACCCTGTGGCCACAGGAGGAGCGGCCTCTCCACTCTGTTATGCCAGGATCCCCCAGACTCTCAGAAGCGTCGCCAATCTGCTATCTACTACCTTTCTCTGACTGAGAACGATGGAACAATAATGAAGCTACTTACTCCCCGCTAGCCTGCCAAAATGATTAAAAAAAAAAAAACAGTGATGAGTCATGAGCTCAGTACATCCATAGTTACTTTAGAACATTTGAAATCTTGGCTTGATGGGCACTAAGCAAGAGGAACCAAAGAAATTACCATGGCCAAAGCCACAGTGAGAAGGAGGTCTAGAAATCCTGTGCAGGAGAAATAGTTAGCTCCTTGAGTCACATTTTTCACTTTTCCTTTTAAATCCAGACTATACAGAAACAGATGCTATTTCTCCATCCCTGGGCCCCCAAAGGCCAAGCCTGACCTGCCAGCTCCAGTCCCCCTCTGCCCTCTCTACCCCACTCAATGACATGCTTTAAATGTCTACATCAATCCCTCCCATCCAAACTCCTCACAGATGAGCTTCTCATATTTGTCATTTACGCATCCTGTTGTACAACTAGCCCTGGGACTTCTATGGGAAAGTAGAAAAAAGTAATTTTTTTTTCTTCTTCTTCATCAATTAGCTATTAGGCATGTGTGCAGGGAAGGGTATCATCATGAAATAAGAAAGCCATTGCCTGAAATCAGACCCCAAGGCAGGTCCAGTGGTCCAGCCTGTCACATCGTCTCTGGGGAATGGCAAAATTACTCACAATTAACAGAGAACATTTTAGAATTACATTTGATGACTTTAGTTATTCGTATGTTGCGTTGGCTTCAACCCTAATTAGACGGTTGAGGAAAGAAAGATTATTACTTGTTTAGCATCCATTGTGGACATAGGATGAGGTATTTTAATCAAAAGATATAGGAATAATCCTACTTCAAGGTTAAAAGAAAAATTTACCTTCATGGATAGTAAAAAAAAAAAAATCTGCTTTGGAATAATAAAGCAGTTCTTGTTATGAATATCTGACTCAGGTTGACTCTTTTATGTGTGTGCTACCTTATAGAAGATAATCACATGCTGTCAATGCCGAGAACCATATGCTAGAGCTTGGATTAGAAGCATGAAGAGAAAACAAATAATTAGAATTGATTTTCAACAGAAGTTGGACAGATAAATGCATCTAATCATCATTCTTTGATCACAGCTGTCACTTCTTCCTAATGTAATTTGCATTCCTGGTTTCTTCTGAGGAATCACCATGAAATATCCTATCAGATGTTACAAGATTTAAATCATCATACATTAGACATGAGGGCTCTTCAAAGAAAACCCAGAAAATAGGGCATTTTGAGTGAAGAAAGCAAAAGCTTTGGGGGTAAAGTCTTAGAAGGCAAAGATTCTGTGACAGTCCAGACAATGAGACGGCAAGCACTTTCCTGATGCTTCACCCTGTGCATACCTGACACCCCTCCTGCATCCTCAGACCACCTTCGCTCTTCCCTTTCCAGCTGCTACAGAAATTAAAAGCTGCTCCTAGAATGTGCATTCCTGGTGACATTTTCTTGCACACACAGCAAGGGATGCTATGCCTGGTCACCCAGTTCCACTGCACTGGCAGCTGCTCAGATAATCTGTCAGCCTCCATCACTGAGATGGGCCACCAGCCCTCTCTCCTGCAATTTCAATGGACCCTGAAATGAGAGGTCACTCTTGGGGATCCCGAAGCTTTAGTGTTTAGGCATTTAAAAAGTGCATGAGTGCTTTAAGGATAAGGAATGTAATTTGTTAGTTTGCCATTCTCTGCTAAGTGACTTGGAACCTACAATGCAGTGGATCACTCTGTCATGATGACTCAACTACTGGCCCAATCAATGGCTGACCTGGAGTTCTTTCACCATGACTTATTGTTTCAATGAAAATGTCCAGCTCGTGAGTGGAGCAAATTCCATCAGCAGAATGATCTCTTAAGATTCAATATAGAACTATCCATAGCATGTTCTAGAAGGTTGACTAATTAGTGGCTTCCAACTAAGTTTCTTGAGAGTTAAATTTAAATGAGAAATGCTTCCTCAATGTGCATACATACACAAAACCTGCTGGCAGATCTTTAACTTGTACTGATGTTTCTTGAAATACTGGTGTGAGGGAGCCTAACTCCTTTCCTGTCTCTTTTAGAAGGGGAACAGCAAGTGTCTTCCTTCTAATCCAGTAAATTTCTTGTCTTAATGAATTGCTCAGATTACATTCTGAATTCGTCTCTCTCTTACACAGAAAGCATCCTTTTTTTACCTGCAGAATTCTTATATAATATGAAAGAATACAATCGTGACATCTAGTTCCAACAGAAAACTGTGTAGTTGGTCTAAAAGGGTCCTTTCTATTGTCGATATACTCAAGAGCAACTCAATAAGTTGCCTGACCATGAAAATCTTAACTGTTAGGAAATGTATCTTATTTAGCCCTGGCAAGATGTTAGAACACAGAATCTATTGTTTGAGTTTTATACATTATCAAGGAAGCCAAATCAGAGGTCTGAAACTCCTCTATTTGGGGCTATTATAAGATCATTCTTGTTAGAACAGGAATAAATTTGGCAGTGATGGTTTTGGAATCAAACACAGTAAAGAGTACATGTTAGCCTGTTAGGTGTCTTTAGAAGAAATAGCACTTAAATAAGGAAGCAAAAAGACAGATATATCTCTGGGGAGTATAACAGGACCAGAAGCTGTGAGTAGAACTTTGAAGTAATTGTGTCCTGAACTTGAAATGTTACCAACATTTTGAAAGCTAGCTAGATTTTGATTTGTATTTGACTATTCAGCATGACACGGACTGAGGTTTCTCTGTGACCCTAAAACCTATAGAAAAGAAAATACACATTCCTATCTTCTGTTAAGGACTATTCAAAGTGACACATATATACTATAATGATGCTCAAAAGTGTATATTCAGACTGAGGCCCAGATTCTAATTACATCTTGCTATGCTTAACCCACTATAGAATGGCCTGGAAATTTTTAACTCCAAGAAGGAAAAAAACAAACAAAAATCTTCAAAATGTTTATTGCTGAGTTATAACTTAAATAACAGTAGTTAACACCTGCAGAGGTGATTCCCTAACAGGAAGATCATTTGTTTTTTTGAGAAAATCCTTCCAGATTCTGGAAGATAGGGCCATTTATCAAATGCTGTGACTCAAAGTCAGGTTTAATAAGTTAATGTTGAGATTAGCTAGGATTTAGCATGAGCTGCAGCAGACAGATGCCTGCATAAAAAAGGATACATATTATTTTTCAATGGAGAAATAAAAAATGCAAATGAATAAGAAAAATGTGGTCTGTGTTAGCAGAATGGTAAAGAAAAATCTCTCCAAGGAGTCTCAAAAGAATATTAGAAGAACGACTTTAGGAAATGTATCCAAGAGTATAGTCCCATTTATTTTATTTACTTTCAAGGTTTATGACTCCCAGTCTTTGGAGAATAGAGTGCTAGTTACTGGTGACTGACAAAATGTAACTGGTAATCAGAGTCAGAGAAAGTCAGAAGCCTGAGTAGGAATCAGAGTGTAAAGACCACACACACATACAGGGAGCATTCAAACAATGTTCTCCATAAAAAAGAATGAAATAATGTCATCTGCAACAGCATGGAGGACCTGGAGACTGTCACAGTGAGAGAAGTAAATCAGACAGAGAAAGATAAATATCATATGATGCCACTTATATGTGGAATCTAAAATATGATACAGATGAGTCTATCTGTGAAACAGACTCATAGATATGAAGAACAGACTTACGGTTGCCAAGAGGGGAGAGTGGGGGAAGGGAAGGAGGGATTGGGAATTGGGCATTAGCAGATGTAAAGTACTATATATATATATATATATATATAGAGAGAGAGAGAGAGAGAGAGAGAGAGAGGAAGAGAGCCTGGATAAACAACACAGTCCTATTGTGTAGCACAGGGGATGCTATTCAATATCCTGTAATAAATCATCATGGAATGCTATTCAATATCCATGCAATAAATAAATCATATATATATATATATATATATATGAGAAACTTAATCGCTTTGCTGTACAGCAGAAATTAACACAACATTGTACATCAATGATACTGTAATAAAATAAATTATTAAAAAGTATTCTTTTGGGTGCAGCAAGATTGAATACCAAGGCTGAAACCGTGTGAAATGAGGAATTGGAACAGGTGGAAGTCGATAGACCCCAACAAACTCAGAATGAGACCAGCCTTCTAAAGACTGTCCTAGATAATTCTTTATATTCCACTGTCTGATTTAGGTCAATTTGGGTTCTAAACCCTGAATGGGCCTGAACTTTTGCTTGAGTACAAAACCCCAACTTTGAGCAAGCAAGTAAACTTTGCTATGAAGAATTCTGGAGCAATCTAAACAGAAGGAGCGTGTGCGTCACTCAGTCATGTCTGAGTCTTTGTGACCCCATGGACTATAGCCCTCCCGGCTCCCCTGTCCAAGGGGATTCTCCAAGCAAGAATACTGGAGTGAGTTGCCATTTCCTTCTTTGGGGGATCTTCTGAATCCATGGATCAGACCCAGCTCTTCCGCATTATAGGCAGATTCTTTACTATCTGAGCCACCAGAAAAGCCAAAAAGAGTACTTAGGACAAAAAAGTCCTTAGGGAGCCATCAATATTCATTTGCCTGTTCCCCAAAGCCCATTTCAAATGTAATTTCATTAATACAGAATGACAACTAACACTTATGAGAATAAGCTCCATGCCATTCAAGCCAAGTATTATCTAAGAAGTTTCATACTTTTTGTTATTGTTGCTTTTTGTGGTTCTTGAACCTCAGTCCTCACCACAGTTTTGCTAAGAATTTTTATTTATTTTTATTTGTTTTTCCTTCTATTTTTTCTTTAATCTTATTTTTCTTTATTTTTTAAAATCTGTCATATTTTTCAGGTGTGGAAACTAAGCTCCAGAGAGGTCTTTGCGTAAGAAACTCAAGGACACCCAGTCAGAAGCTGTACAGCCAGGATTGAACCTTGATGGTCTCATTCCTAAGCCCCTTCCCTGCCCTCACCATTGACCACCTGTCCTTAGGGCCTCCAACCAGAGGCAACCACTTCTTCTGAATTCCAGCAGCATTTTCTGCCAGCATATCCTGTATTGATTTTAGCTGCATTTGCTTGACTATGCATTGCATCCCCTCAACTAGATTACAAGCTTGTTGAGAAGCATAATGATCTTCTATTGTCCCTAAGCCTGATTTCAATGTCTCAAACACAGTAGGCGCTCAACTGATTTTGGTCATTGGAGTGAATTGAATGGGGTGAGGGGTAGATTTGTCCAATCACTCAAACTACTACCTCCTTCATTTATATTAGGAAAATCCCAGCCAGAGTGGACCTCCTCAGTCCTCTCCTCCAGCTAAAGGGCAGTGATGGAGAGCCAGACTCAGAACCATAACAATGGCACGTTTCCAGCCCCATCCTGTCTCCTCCATCCACTCCCCTACCAGCATCGACCTACGTGAAGCAAGGTCCTTTATTTATCTTAAGTCAGTTTCCTGGTATTTCCTGTTCTATAACAATTTTAGAGACGAGACAAATGTTGGCCAAATTCAATATTTTTTCCAGAGTTAGGTCAGAGTAGAAATCAAGGCAGCTCAAGACTGTTAACACATGGACATATTCTAGCTTCTGATCACCTCTGGTGAGATGAGTGAGAACAGGTTACAGTAACTTACAAGGCCCAGAGTGAGTTTAAAACCAGAGGCCTGACTGCTCAGGTGAGGGGCTAAGGTCCTCTTTCCAGCCTTCCTCATGCCTTTGATCCATCCTGTTGGCCAGAGAAACCAACAGAATGAGTGCTTGGTATTCACAACACAGAATAAAGTGAAAGTAAGCTTTTTCCTCTACTCTTCCCTTGTACGATGACCTTCATCTCTTTTGCCCCAAGTCATAGCCTTTGAAAAGCCCCTTTGTCTTTGTCTAAGAATAGGATAAACAGGCCTGTAGGACACCTTTCCTTTAGCAGAACTTGACTCTGAGGGGGTTGTTCGATTTCTGGGCCACTCAGCAAGAGACAGATAAACACTAAGGAAGGATGACTTGAGAGCTACTCTTCTGCACCCGGAAAACCCTAAAAAGTTTAAAAAGCTGACCCGTGAAGCATAAAATTAGATAATGTGGGATTAACAGAGATCTTGACTACCCTATATTCAAGGAGGGCTTTGAAACTCAGTGAGGGGACATGATCTAGGACTAGCTGTCCACCTCCCAGGCTGGGACTACTGAGCTCCATCACTGCCTTCTGGTGGTCCTTTTCTCTCTTGACACTGATGCACTTTCCGGAACCGAGTTAGGTAACAGGCTTGCACCCTTGGAAGTTGGTACCAAGTGACTTTCTTCTTCTTCTTCTTTTTTTTTTTTTGATGTGAACTCTTTTTGAAGTCTTTACAAATTTTTTTTACAATATTGTTTCTGCTTCATGTTTTGGCTTTTTGGCTGTGAGGCATGTGGGATCCTAGCTCCCTGACAGGGAATCAAGCTGGAAGATGACATCTCAACTACTGGACCACCAGGGGAGTCCCTAGGAGACATAAGTGATGTTCTGAAGCAGTAAGACAAGAACATGAGAGGTAGGCAAGGGGACTCACAATCAAAGCTGAGACTTGAAACCATCAGCTCAGACCAGTCTGGAGACAGCCGTGACTCATGCAAATGTCAAGCAGGTCAAAATCAAAGACCCTCCAGGCTTCCCTGCTGGCTCAGTTAGTAAAGAATCCATCTGCAATGCCAGAGGCCCCGGTTCAATTCCTGGGTTGGGAAGGTCCAACGGAGAATGGATAGGCTACCCACTCCAGTATTTCTGGGCTTCCTCTGTGGCTCAGCTGGCAAAGAATCTGCCTGCAATGTGGGAGACCTGTGTTCGATCCCTGGGTTGGGAAAATCCCCTGGAGAAGGGAAAGGCAGCCCACTCCAGGATTCTGGCTTGGAGAATTCCATGGACTATATAGTCCGCAGAGCCTCAAAGAGTTGAACATGACTGAGCAGCTTTCACATCACATCCAGAAGGAGGGGGATGGGAAATGAGTGAGCTACAGAATACTAGGGATCATCAGTCATTCTGTAAATACTATGAAAGAGTGAAAGAGCTCTGTATTTAGTTCTTTCCAAGCCCACAAAAGGCCTAATCTGTTCAGAGACTGAAACAGTAATGTATCCTAGATATGGCATATACAGCAAAAGCATGCAAGTAAAGTTTAGGGGAAACAGAGCTATTAGAATTGCCTGTGTACTAGTGCTATAGAGAGGGACATATCTAGTTTTCCCCCGCTTCTCTGGAATCCCTTTGTCTATAGGCTACTGTCTTCCATTTGAGAAATTGGACTCTGGGGCCTTCCACAAAGAAGGGAGGACTCTTGGCAATAGTGGACTTGAATATTCAATTAAAAAAGGGTTAATTGTGGGAAAGAATGGAGGTTCCTTAAAAAACTAATAATAGAGCTATCATACGGCCCAGCGATCCCACTCCTGGGCATATATCCAGACAAGACACAAATTAATTTGAAAATATACATGCACTCCAACGTTTGCAATAACACTACTCACAATAGCCAGACACAGAAAGCAACCTAAGTGGTGGCCAACAACAGATTCCTCTGTTGGACAAAGATTCCTCTGATGGACAAAGAAGATGCAGTAAACGGGCACAGCGGAATACTACTCGGCCATCAAAAAGGAACGAAACTTTGCCATTTGCAGCAACGTGGATGGGCCTAGAGGGTATTACACAAAGTGAAGCGACTCAGGCAGAGAAAGACAAATATCATATGATGTCGCCTGCGTGTGGAATCTAAGGAATGATACAAACGAAGTTATTTACAAAACAGATTCACAGACACGAAAAACAAACAAGGTGACAAAGGGTAAAGGAGGGGAGGGGTACGTTAGGTGTTTGGGATTAACAGATACATACTACCATGTATAAAACAGATAAGCACAAGAATTTACGGTACAGCACTATATTTGATATCTTGAAACAACCTATAATGGAAAAGAATCTGAAGCTGTACAGCTGAAAGTAACACCACATTGCAAAGCAACTTTAGTTTAATAAATACATTTTAAAAAGCAGGGCCAAACAGAGAATGGCCTTTGACCCACAAGCCCTACCTCAGCCCCATCCTTGTGTTTCACCAGGCACCCTGTTCTTAGCACCTAGGATGTAAATGGGCTTCCCAGGAGGCGCTAATGGTAAAGAATCCTCCTGCCAATGCAGGGGACATAAATGCATGTTCGATCCCTGAGCTGGGAAGATCCCCTGGAGAAGGAAGTGACAACCCATGCCTGGAGAATCCCATGGACAGAGGAGCCTGGCAGGCTATGGTCCGTAGGGTTGTAAAGAGTCGGACCAGACAAGCGGTTGAGCACACAGGATGTGAATCTAGCCCTGGGGCTGGAAACTCGAGGTGACGCTCCAAAAGCTCCACTCCCTACAGGGGCTCATCTGCACGGCCAGACTCACGACCTGGAACAAGCAAAGCAGTTGCCTTGGATTCTAGACTGTGCCCATTATTCTGAGCCTTTCCAAGCAGCTCACACACAATTATCAGCAGAGGAGAACTAACTTCACCCTCTTCGGGTCAGGACAGCTGTGTTGTCAACACTGTCTCATGCCCTGTTGATCTCAGCACTCAGAATAAAAGTCCCAACCCCTCTGGTTATTGAAATTGGTTATTGACAGGAAACGACATTGAAAATTCAACATTTTCTATATTTTTAGCCTTTGAAGAAGTCCATGCCTTGACTTGGCTTTTGTTTGTTGGCTTGTTTCTGAAGAGAACGTCACCTTGGATTTGAAATTGGTTATTGACAGGAAACGACATTGAAAATTCAACACTTTCTCTATTTTTAGCGTTTGAAGAAGTCCATGCTTTGACTTGGCTTTTGTTTGTTGGCTTGTTTCTGAAGAGAACATCACCTTGGAGTATTGAGCTACTTTACTTATTATAATTGCTATTGCTGAATAGTCAATAAGTTACGGAATTTCCCAGGCAAGAATACTGGAGTGTGTTGCCATTTCTTTTTTCAGGGAATCTTCCCAACCCAGGGACTGAATCCAAGTCACCTGTGTCTCCTGAGTTGGCAGACAGATTCTTTACCACTGAGCCACCAGAGAAACCCAACAGTGAAGCTGAAGCTACAGTACTTTGGCTGAAGGGAAGAGCCGATTCATTGGAAAAGACCGTGAAGCTAGGAAAGACTGAAGGCAAAAGGAGAAAGGGCAGCGGAGGGCGAGACGGTTAGACAGCAATGGACATGAAACTGAGCAAGCTCTGGGAGATGCTAGAAAACACAGCAGCCTGGTGTGTGACTGAACAGCAACACATTTATTATGATTCCAGTAGGTTCTCCATGCTTGGCATCTCTTGAAAAAATATCTTATTATTATTGATTGTACTCCCACCCAACTACTATCCTGAATGCCAGAACTGAATTCCAAGGTTTTTAAAGCAAATATATTCCAGCTCTGAAAATTAGATTGAACGTCCATTCAATTGCCTCACAAATAAATGAACATAATGGGGAAATGAATAATATGAAGGTTTTGTCTGGACGATTCATATTAATTGGGAAAAAAACTGAAGAAAAAGCATGGCTATCACCATTTCAGGCTTCTTCTGAAAGGAAACAGCGCATTTAGAAATTACAGCTAAATTGTGGTTAGTCAGATTTATTCTCTTAGACACTTATATCTCATTTTGAACTGTCTGAAATATCAAAGTAGGTAACGATAACTTTTATATCCTTTAATTCTAGGTAATATAATGTCCTGAGGCTTGAAGTGTTCCCTAAACTCAAATTTAAGTACATTATGGGGGGGGGGAGCTGTTCATTAATATGAGTTCATAGTATGAACTCATGTGTCTTTAAATTTCATTTTAAGCATTTGTACTAATTGACAGGCTAGATCTCCTGCAAATGCTGAAAAAAATCTACTAATGGGCAATCGCTTTATATGTCAGGGTAATCATTTGCATTTCTAAACCTTTAATCTCATTAGATATTGAATATTTTCCTTGCTATTTAACCATAGAGCAACATTTGACTGTCATTTTGCTGTTTATGACATTTGCCTAAAAAAGAAAAAGACATTTAACTAGTTGAGCCAAGAACAGAAGTCAGGTTATTTGCAACCTTTACTATTACAGTTATAACAATGCTTAAATAATGCTATTATTGTCATATTGCTCTTAAGTATTACTATAACGGTAATAGTAAATGTTGCCAAAAAACCTGACTTCTGTTCTTGGCTCTGCTGACCAATTACTCTGGGGGCCTTGGACAAGTGTGAGATTCAGTTTTCTAACCTATGAAGTGGGGATGTGTGGCTCTGGCCAATTATAGAACTGCTACGTGTATGAGATGTGATCCTTTCAAAGCATTTTAGTCTATAGCTGTGTCCCAGCCTCATACAAGTCCCACTTCAGTTATCCACGGTGGCATCACCATCACACCATCCTGTCCACCATCACCCTCACCATCACTGTCGTGATCGGGATCAGCACTGTAAGCAGTTGTCCAGGAAAACAGGACTGAAGGATTACTTACAGAACAAAGCATGTAAGTTTCACACTGTGTTAGTTTCCTAGGGCTGGCCTAAAAAGTAGTCAAAGCTGAGTGACTTCAAATAACAGAAATGTATTCTCTTTAGAGAATGGAAGGACTTCCCTTGTGGCTCAGACGGTAAAGCGTCTGCCTACAATGCAGAAGACCCGGGTTCGATCCCTGGGTCAGGAAGGTCCTCTGGAGAAGGAAATGGCAATCCACTCCAGTACTCTTGCCCGGAAAATCCCATGGATGGAGGAGTGTGGTAGGCTACAGTCCATGGGGTCGCAAAGAGTCGGACATGACTGAGCGACTTCACTTGGTCTAGAGAATAGAAGCTCTAGAAGATGGAAGTCTGAAATCAAGCTGTCGGCTGGGCATGCTTCCCCTGGCATTTCTGGAGGAGAATCCCCCCGGCCTCTCCCAGAACCTACTGGCTCCTGGTGGTCCTTGTCTTGGCAGGAAGCAAACTCTGATCTCCGAATCTACGTTCACGTGGCCACCTTCTTCGCATGTGCGAATCTCCCTTTCTATCCTCTCATAAAGACACCATAAGTCATTCTTATAAATCCAGAACGATTTCACCTTGAGATTCTCAACTTTTACTTCTGTAAAGGTGCTATTTACAAGTAAGGTCGTGTTGTGCAGTTCTGGGTGGACATAACTGGGGCAGGGGAGGGTCATTGCCAGTTTCAATAAACGGTTGAGGCTGACTGGGGGCATGTTTCAGGAGGAATTTCAGCTCTGAATTGAGGTTTCATAAAAAATAATACCAGGATCATGAGTAAAGCGTGGAAAGTGGAACCACATTTGTCTCATTTTTGTCGGCACTAATCGCTCATCTTTGAGGGAAGTGAGCCTGAAAGGTTTGTTGGCGCCCAGGGTCACTCAGCGGCAAAATTGCCCTAGAAATAAAATTCAGTATTCTTTCCACTACACAACTGAGTCATCTTTGCTCATCTCAACACTTCTGTAGAAATGACTGCTAAAAATATAGATATAAAACCTTGACAATTACTGACACTTTAATACTTATGTTGACTTAGATTAGAACAGTTAAAAAAGCATTTGGCTGATCTCCATTTCTGGTTCTGGTTGAGTAACTGGTCACACCAACCTTCCACCTGAAGACAAAATAAGAGTTGGATGCAATTTAAAGGAAAAAGCTTCTGAAAGCCTTGAACAGCTGCTGTAGTTGATGTTGGTATACCTCAAGGAAAATACTATAGTAACAAAGAAGGACATTTCATGGTGGGAAGAGATGATTTTAGAAAAAGGGCCCATACAATAAGAAGGCATTAAAAATCCTAAATTTATAAGTAGCTAATAATATATCTTTAAATATATAAAACTAAATACAAAAGATTAACAGGACACATAGGCTAATCCATACGTATAGCTGGAAGTTTTTAATTATGTCTGCTTCTCATGGATATAACAAATAGATTTAAAAAAATCAGTGGCAATATACTAATTTGAACTAGATTAAGAAACTACCTAATTGATAGCAAGGATCATTTACCCAAGAGTAAATTCTTTTCAAGTAAACATAATACATGAACAAAATTGACTGTATGCCTGGGGAACAAAGCACGTGCATGCATGCTAAGTCGCTTCAGTCGTGTCTGACTCTTTGCGACCCCATGGACTATAGCCCACCAGGCTCTTCTATCCGTGGGATTCTCCAGGCAAAAAAACTGGAGTGGGTTGCCATGCCCTCCTGCAGAGATCTTCCCGACCCAGGCACTGACCCTGCATCTCTTCAATCTCCCACAGCGGCAGGCAGGTTCTTTACCACTAGCACCGCTTGGGAAGCCCCAGGGAACAGAGTCAGTCTCTACACATTTCAAGAGACTGAGGTCATTTAGAAAATTTTCTCTGACCCTGGTAGAATCCAGATACAAATAAATTGCAACAAATATAAACAGAAAAATCCTATAAATATTTGATTTTAGACATAACACTTCCAATCAAACATGAATAAATCAGGAGAATTTCTAAACAAACATGAGTAAAAGGAGCAAAACAGAAAGTATATTGAAATAAGTAACAAAAAGCAAATACTACATATTAAAACTTTTGTAACACAAAAATTTGCTTTTAGAATGCAGCTAAAACAATCTGTTGAGGTACACTGAAAACCTTACATTCTTATACTGCTGCTGCTGTTGCTAAGTCGCTTCAGTCGTGTCCGACTCATTGCGACCCCATAGACAGCAGCCCAACAGCTCCCCCGTCCCTGGAATTCTCCCGGCAAAAACACTGGAGTGGGTTGCCATTTCCTTTTCCAATGCATGAAAGTGAAAGGTGAAAGCAAAGTCTCTCAGCCGTGTCTGATTCTTAGCAACCCCATGGACTGCAGCCTACCAGGCTCCTCCGTCCATGGGATTTTCCAGGCAAGAGTACTGGAGTGGGGTGCCATTGCCTTCTCCAAAATTCTTATACTAGTAAAAGTAAAAACATTGAAAAATTGCTAACTTACACCCTTTTTTTTCTCTAATTTTTATATCCACATATACAGTCCATGGGGTTGCAAAAGAGTCAGACACAACTTTAGTGACTAAATAATAACAGCAATATTTAATTCACAATATTGTGTTAGTTTCAAGTGAAGAGCCAAGCGATTCAGTTTTATATAGTGAAGTCTCTCAGTCGTGTCCGACTCTTTGCGACCCTATGGACAGTAGCCAACCAGGCTCCTTTGTCCATGGAGTTCTCCAGGCAAGAATACTGGAGTGGGTTGCCATTTCCTTCTCCAGAGGATCTTCCCGACCCCAGGATCAAACCCAGGGATAATCTCCTGCATTATAAGCAGATGCTTTACTGTCTGAGCCACCAGGGAAGTCTTATATATATGTATATATACATCTTTTTTTCTTTTTCAGATTTTTTTTTCATTATGGATCCTACACTTTTATATTAAGAATCTAGAGAGGAAATGCAGATTAAACCTTAAAAGGTAGAAAAAAAGGAAATAATGTTTTAAAGGTGATAAAATAACTGCACATAAAGAAAATCAACAAATTCCCAACATCTGATCATCTAAAAGAAACTTAATAAAGAATGATAAACTTCTAACAAAAAGTCGAGCCAAAAAAAGAGGAAGAAACAAATAAATAATATCCAGAAAGAAAAAAATATTCCACAGACATCAAAAAGAAAA
>SJYF01000930.1:940050-958036 GCA_006410515.1 Procapra przewalskii
ATTGTTTTAAGTCCAGTTACTCTTCAGTTCCAGGGTCAGTTCACTCCCATTTCTTGAGGTTCAGTTCTTGGAACTGTGGCAGCTGACGTCACGGCCAGAGCCTGGCCATCATGCAGTTAACTTCTTCCACCCGGTGGGGGTTTCAGGATCTACAAGGCAGCTCTCAGGATATGGCTCAGAAGATTATCTGCAGTCCTTGAGGAGGAACTAAACATCCTTGATTTTAATGACTAAATTATTATTTTGTCTTATTTGAGTGCTTTTCCTTTGTTTCTGTATTTTTCTCATTTCTTTGATTAAATTTATTCTTTGACCAAAGTCTTTCTACAGACAAAAGGCAGGCTGAGGACTTGGGGGTAGGGAGAGATCAGTCAAAAGGCTCCCCTAGGGTCCTGCTCAGTTTCATAAGCATGGGACGCTACACAGAGGGAGGTCCCCTGATATAACAGACGAAGCTCGCTGGAGATTAACAGCTGTTATCTGAGTAGCTGGCCCCATGGCAGCACAGCAGGGCAGCATGCTGCCCTAGGACAGTGTGACATGGAGACAAGACGGTGGGCTTGGAGGCTGCTCTAGGCAAATACTGTACGTACTCTGAGTGCTCCTCTGTGAATCTGAAAAACAAGACTAGTATTTTCCTTAATGCATAAGAAAATACTAACAAATGCCGAGCATAATTTTAATATGGAAGGACAAACCTGACTTCATTTTAGATCTATTTCTTTTACTTTAACCTTTGTGCCCTATGGCCTATGCTGAGTCATGCTGGCTCTGTGCTTTTTGTAAAAGAAGGTGGCTTGTAGCTTGAAATATACAGGACAGTCCATTCTCAAGGCTCCAACCTTTCAAAATCTAACAGTCTTCCATTCAAACAGAGACAACAGAGTTGCACAATAGAGAAGAACTTTTGTGTTGTTGGAGATTTACAGGAACATCGTCATCTGACCTATGGGGAGAGCTGTAAAGACAAAGGATTCTGACACCAAGAAGTCTGCAACAAGCAACCGCATACCCTCCCCTTTTAGGGGATTCTAAGTCAAGTAAGATGGTTCTTTGGGACATTAGTCTGATACCTTCTAGGTTCAATGGCTTTCCAAATAAAGTCATTACTCCTTTTCCCAACAGCTCCTGACTTATTGGCCTTTTGTGGTGAGTAGAACAAGTTTGGACTTAGCAACATTATTTTGGTGATTTCCATTTTTACTAATATGCAAATTACTCAGCAGGGGAGCCAAGAGGACAAAAAGACAGACAAGGCAGTTGTGCCTCAGCTTGGCCGGAGGAAGTGACCATCACTAACTTGTAGACCCCAGATCCATCTTTTCCACAATAATCCGTGTATATCATGGTACACGGGGACCAGGGACCACATCTAACGTTCCAGCAGCAACCAGAAAACAACAGTGTCCTTGGCTGCGGGAGGCCCACCTCACAGGCGCATGAGATGTGTTGAGTTCCAGAACCACAGGGACCCAGGACAGACCACATCAATCCTAAGATGCAACAAAGGAGCTTTCTTCCTCCAAGTTTCAGCCCTGCTGTAATAAACCACATGAATAACAAAGCCTCTGCCTGTCCCATCCAAGTCAGTGCTGACTCAGGTGGGAGAGACTTCTGTGATTGGAGGTCCTTCGTCCCCCTCCATCCTGTAAATGCTCAAGGTTTAAAAAACACGAGTTTGCCAGGCTCTTGTCATTGGCCCAATATCAATACTTGGGGAAGTTCCTGGGATGCTCACCCCACTCACACTCTCTCTGTCTGTCTGTGCTCCCAGAACCCTGTGTTTTCTCTGTGGATCTGCTACAGACTGAGCCATGCCCCTCACCCCGACCACCCCTAACTCTACCTAGCGTGACTATATCTGGAGTTGGGTTTATTAGGAAGTAGTTAGGATTAAATGAGTTCATAAAAGTGGGGTCCTAATCTGATAGAATTAGTGATCTAGTAAGAGGAAGAGAGAGAAATCTCCTTCTTTCCAAATGTATGTACAGAGGAAAGGAGTGCCAACTGAAATATAAGGGCATGACTAAAAGTTGAGAAGTATATTCTATCCAACGAGCTTTCTGAGAACTTAAACACAGGAGACAACCTCTCAGCTTGCTCTGAGGGCTGCTCCAAAAGGTAAAAAGAGTCAGGATATGTACAGTGTTTTGCAAAAAAAGAAAAATAGGTACTCAGAATATCAAAAATTACTGTTAATGAAAGAAAACCAAACATCTAAAGTTAATGATTTGAGCACTTTTCTCTGTATAGGAAAATGTGAATACTTGCTCAAGTATCTTGTTTCTCTCTATCCTGAATCCCCTCAGTGTGCATAGTCAGGGAGTGGAAGAGGAGGAGGTTCATGGCTTCAGTGGCTGATTACTTGAGGGAAGCAGCATCCTTTGATATGGCAGGGGGCACTTTTTGTCCACAAACAGGTGAGGTGGCAGCAAGAAGATGACCATCCACAGACCAGCAAAAGGGCATCCAGCACAAGGCAACAATGCTGGCACCTTATCGTGGGCTTCCAGCCTCCAGGACTATGAGAAGATGAATGTTTGCTATTTAAGTCTCCCAAACTGTGCGTTTGGGGATGGCAGCCTGAGCTCACTGAGATGGTGTCCACCTTCATTACCAAGTTATGAGCTCCTTGAAGGTGGAGACCTTGACTTGCTCACCTTTGTTGCCACAGCCTCAAGTGCCCAGCATATCTTTAATTCCTAAGACATGTTTGTCGTAAAGAACCCACCCACCAGAGCAGGAGACGTAAGAGATGAAGGCTGGGAAGATTCCCCTGGAGAAGGGAATGGCAACCCACTCCAGTATTCTCGGCTGGAGAATTCCATGGACAGAGGAATCTGGAGGCCGACAGTCCATAGGGTCACTAAAAGTCAGATATGACTGAAGCAACTTAGCACATGCACCCATACAAGGCTGGAATACTTATCAGACATCGAATGCAGCTGTAGAAAAGGCAGCTGGACACGTAAGTCTAGAACTCAAAGAAGAGGTCAGAGCTAGATCAGTACATCAGCACGTGATCAGTTGGTCATCAGCATACATACAGTACTGGAAGCCAGGAAATTAGATGAATGCATTGGGGGAAATAAATAGCTAGAAAAAAAGTAGGTGCGAAGAATAAAGTGCAGGACTTCCCAAGCGGGGCAGTGGATAAGAATCTGCCTGCCAATGCAGGGGGCACAGGCTTGATCCCTAGTCTGGGAGGATTCCACCTGCTGCAGAGCAGCTAAGCTCGAGGGCCACTTCCGAGCCCACACCCCCTAGAGCCTGTGATCCACAGCAAAAGGAGCCACCGCAGTGAGAAGCCCGCACCCCACAACAAAACGTGACCCGCCCGCCGCAGTTAGAGCAAGCCCGCAGAAAGCCATGGCGAGCCAGCGCGGCCACAAGTAAATAAGCACTTTGAATTATGCATAAAAAGAGTAAGATGCAGACACATACTGTCTGAGATACCTAGAATACTCAGATTTATAGAGTCAGAAAGTACACTGGTAGTTTGCAGGGACTAGGGGTTGGGGGTGTGGGGAGGCTGGATGGATAGACAGTGTGTGATGGGAACCGTGTTTCAGTTTAGGAAGGAGAGGAGGTGGATGATGGTGAGAGTTGCTCAGCAACGGAAATGTGCCTAGTGCCACCGAAATGTACAGTTAAATATGGTTAAAACAGTCTGTTTTAAATTATGTGGCTTTAACCACAATAAAAATATTAAAACTAAAATATTAAAATAATCAAAAAATTAGATCCATTTTACACACACACACACACACACACACACACACAAAAGAAGAGGCCCCGGGACACTTCAGTTTCTAGCATCACATATGCAAGAAGCAGCCAATCGAGAGCCCGAGAAGGCACAAGCAGTGAGGAGGGAATCCAGGTCAGTTTGGTGTTTCAGAAACCAAGAGGAAATCAAAATGTGTCCTGCTGCATAAACTGAAGATTCTGACAAAACGGGAATTCATATAGCTGCTTTCCAGGGATAGGAGCAGCAGAAGAGCCCTTTAGACCTCACGTGAGCAAACTGAAGGAAATAACGTCCCCAAGGTTATGCAACTCATCTGGGTAAAGGGCCAAGACTAGACTCCAGGACTAAACTAGCCTGCGGGCAGGCCGCCCTGCGATCCTGACCCGCGGCACGCCACCTTCCCCCTGCCCTGACGTGTGCCGTGGCCGTGCACAGGGTGTTCAGGGAACAGCAAAGCTGGTTAAGACCTCTTTGTGGCTGAGCGCTGTGCCAGCACACGGGCTGGGAGGACAGACCAGATCTTTAAGCCACCGGTGTAAAGTTAGGTCTCTGTGACTAAAGGAAGGAGTCCCCAGGTCTTTAAAATTATAAGGAAGCAACGCCATCAATTACTCATGGGAGAGACTGGGTAGACAGGCACCAGTTAGAATTCAATGGGAGAAGTAAAAGAGAACACAGAGAGGAACTTCCCTATCTAGAACAAAAGCAAAACAAATGTAGACGTTCCCATAACAAAACGGCTTATGCTCTAGATAGTGTATGACGCCTGTCCTCCTGGTGCCCTAGAATCCCTATTTCAGAAACAAACTTCTGGGACTTCCCTGGTGGTCCAGTGGCTAAGACTCCATGCTTCCAATACAAAGGACACAGGTTTGATCCCTGGTTGGGGAACTAAGATTTCTCATGCCATGGGTGGGGTTTGACCAAAAAAAAAAGAAAAGAAAGCATTTGTAACTGTAGCCTCTGCAGGAGGGTTTGGAGTTTGGGTAAAAGTGAACAGAACCAGGAGCTAAGGAATTATCCACTGGATGAATTAAATTTCCAAACCAAAATTCAGCACATCTGACCCTGTGACGCTCTTCCTGATAACTCCACTCTGAATTATGGGTTTCCTCTGCAGTTTTTCTGAAAAATTCTGCATATAAAATCACATTGTTCTTATATACGTTTGTACCTAAGTGCCACTGAACCATTCCTGGTCTGGCAGACAGTCAGAAAGTGATTACTGAGCCAACCAATAATCAAGCAATGAATGGATCCGAATATCTGACATTTGGTTTGTCCTTGAAAATCTGAGACGAGTACTTCCCTTAAGAATATTGCTGCAGAATATTCTATCAGAAAGGCTGAGAGTTTCAAGGGCATTAAGCACACTGAGAACGTAGCACTGCATTATGTAACTAGAACATTTGAGGTGTATCTGCAGCAGAGTCAGGCATTAGAATCCAATGCATAGATAAACAAAAGAATATATATACAAACATATATGCACACACACATATATACACATATATACACGCATATATACGCAAAAGTGCATATATACATACATATACTTGTCTTTATATATTTGTATGTCCATATACACACAGAGAAAGAGAGAAGAAATATTCTTACACTGTCTTTATGGACCAGGAAGACATACATATGGCTAAAATTAATATTCAATAACATTATTTACAATATTATAATTCAACTTACTTGAATTGTAATTTTTCTACCATTTAAAATTTTTCTACTATGTATAAGCTGGGAATAGAATTAAAATATCTTACACTTTTGAGATTTCAATACCTTCTAGACTGATTTTCATATTTAAATTATTTCATTTTGCTTCTTCAACTTTAAATCTAATGAGAGCTGCATCTCTTTTCTTATACAGCAATAAGCATTCTCTGTGTTCAACAAATAGGCATGTTAATAAGGCTTCGTAACTGATTCAGCTCTACCTCTTAGGGAGCCCTTGGAGAGGAGATGGGAGGAGATGAGGATTAGTCTGCAGACAGAGAGGCAAGAGACCAAGGGATTAAAAACTGGAAGATCTCACTCCTGTCTCTGAGGTAGAAGGGAAGCCACGGCTGAAAGTAAAGATGGTGGAGTCCAGGGAGAGCTTTGCAATCAGCCGTCAGCTTTGAACTGTCCACAGGGCAAAAGTTACACAGATACACAGGAGGACTGAGCTCCGAGTCAAGAGCTGAGGAAGGACTGAGTTAATTTATCACGGCCAAGGTTTCGGCGATTTTTCCCACTGGCGTCTCAACATCCTGATCAGAGGAAAGGATGTGAAGACGTGCAGGTGACTTCAGGTTACAGCCTGTCTGGGGGGATGTAACACACGAGATGGGCAGTGACCTGAGAGTACTAATAAGAGATGTACTGAAGACAGAGAAGCAGGTAGATGTCTCGGTGATAAAAGAAATGAAGACAGGAAAAAGTTGATAAGATGATAATACAGGTATCAAAGGACTGAAGGTCGTAACATTGGACAGTAAGATTTTGAAAGGCTTATTATGAGCCAACTATTGTGTGAAGTGTTTCACATACATTATTCCATTGCATAATAACTGTGAAGCCTGCACTATGACTATCTCTGTTATGAGCTCAAAGAGGTTGGGTAAGTTATCAAGGTCATGCTGCTAATAAATTACAGAACTAACAGGACTCAGCCCTCTTATCTATTATATTAGGAGACCACATGACAAATAGTTACAGTGAGATTAAGAAATCGTTTTCTGAGTTCAGAAAGCTGTGATCTGGGCAAGAAATTTTGGATGAAAAGGAAAAACAGCTGGAGGACTGAAGTTCTAGAAGTTGGTAGCTGGCTGGCATAAGCATGGGAGGAACACCCTTACTAACTTGGAGCAGAGAGCTGGAAATTTGAAAATGTCTTTAATAAACTATAAGGATGTCAACAATGCTTCTGGGTTATTTGTAACTTAGAATGAAAATAAAGAGAAGCTAGAGGGGCTATGCCAACCCAAATCTATGCAATACACAATCATTAACTGCTGTGAATCTGAACACAGAGCAGTAAACATCCATCACACAGTGGAAATAAAGATCATTTTTCTATGGAAGATCACAGACATATATTATAATGTCTTCTTAAGAAAACCTTACTTTCAGTCTTTCCTTTCTATTTGAATTATACTTCCTGGCCAAAAAAGAAAAAACTTATTTTCAATTCCTACTTAATGATTCGATCCTCCGTGTGAAAAGTTTCACACAACTCATGCTGGTTCCTCCATCTGAAGGGTCCAACCATCAGTGGCATTCATGCACACTCTCCCTTGTCTGGACCAAATTCCACACATTCTATACAAAGTTGTTGTTTCTTTTCCAAACAGAAATATAGCGTGTCCACCGAATCTGCAAGTGGTTGAATCTGAGAAACACAGAACTGGCAGATGCCAAGGGCTGAGTGTACTATGCCATTTCATACAAGGAATTTGAGCAGCTGCAAATTTTGATATGCAGAGAGACTCAATCTTCCCCAGAAACTGCGGGACAACAGTCTCCCTACCTGTGATCTGAAATACCCAGCTTGCTCACTTATACTCCAAATGCCTCTCCTGTCTTTCACGTGGAGTGTGAAAGTCGCTCAGTTGTATTCAATTTTTCACGACCTCATTGACTATACAATCCATAGAATTCCCCAGGCCGGAATACTGGAGTGGACAGCCTTTCCCTTCTCCAGGGGATCTTCCCAATCCAGGGATCGAACCCAGGTTTCCAGCATTGCAGGTGGATTCTTTACCAGCTGAGCCACAAGGGAAGCCCTTGTCTTTCACAGTTACATCCATAATTACAAAACAACAGCTCACAATCATTGAGAACATATTCCCCGTCAGGCTTAGCCTGGGTCCTTTTAAATAGATTTTCTCTGACTGTCACACATCTCTTATGTAGAGGACAATTGGTGTCAGATCTGTTTTATATAGATGAAGAAACTGTGGTTCAGATAGATTAAGTGACATGTTCAAGGGCACACAATCAAACAGGAGGGAACCCAGTACTGAGACAGAGTGGTGCCTATTATTAATCTAGGACCCAACCCCAAGTTTGCCACACTTACACATTTATATTCTGTAAATCTTGAGTGTTTCTTAACAAGTAAGGACAGGTTAAAATCTGAGTCTAAATCTTCTTTGTGTTTCCCAGAGTGAGCATGATAGGGCTTTGCCCATAGGAGGCTGTGCAAAAATTCTGAATGAAGGGAAAAATGAATCAGCTGATAGTATTTAATAAAGAAAATTTTGTTCCTGGGCTTACAAATAATTGTAGGAGAGGGTAAATTATCAGAAGAAAAATAATTTAAGAGTGAGGAGAGGTTATTAATGTAGAAGAAAAATGGCTGCCTTGGAAATGAACCAAGATCATTCTGTCGTTGTTGAGATTGCTCCCAAGTACTGTATTTCTTACTTTTGTTGACTCTGAGGGCTATTCCATTTCTTCTAAGGGATTCTTGCCCACAGTAGTGGACACAACTGTCATCTGAATTAAATTCGCCTATTCCTGTCCATTTTAGTTCACTGATTTCTAAAATGCCAGTGTTCACTTTTGCCGTCTGCTGCTTGACCAGGTCCAATATGCCTTGATTCATGGAGTTAACATTCCAGGTTCCTATGCAATATTGCTCTTTACAGCATCAGACTTCTCTTTCATAGCCAGATACATCCACAAGTGAGCCTCATTTATGCTTTGGCCCAACCTCTTCATTCTCTCTGAAGATATCTCTCCACTCTTCCCCAGTGGTATACTGGATACCTGAACAGTCATTGGAAGGACTGATGCTGAAGCTGAAGCTCCAATATTTTGGCCATCTGATACAAAGACCCTGATGCTGGGGACGATTGAGGGCAGGAGGAGAAGGGGACGACAGAGGATGAGATGGTTGCACGGTATCACTGACTCAGTGGACGTGACTTTGCGCAAACTCCAGGAGATACTGAAGAACAGGGACTCCTGGCGTGCTGCAGTTCAAGAGGTCACAAAGAGCTGGACGTGACCTAGCGACTGAACTACAACAGCAAGAGAAGGAAATGGAGCTATCACATATCAGGAACACTAAGGCGACCTGAGCCACCCCAGCGCTGCAGAAGCCTCACTAACTCCACTCACTGTCAACATCCACACATGTCTCCACAATGTCGTTTTTGACCCTTAAGAGTTTCTCATTTTTTAAATTTTATTTTAGTTTTTGTATTCACCCCTTAATATCTCAGCAATGCACAGCCCAACAATGTCACGTATGTATATATATTTTTCCAAAGCTAAGTAATGTCGCAAAGGTCATCTATTAACGCAGATACATAATTTAAGTCAAAGCTTTTATTTTTCTAAATTAAATGTTATAACCTAGACCAGTGGTGGTACTACACTGCCTGACAGTTAAGGAAGGACAGGAAATATGCCTTATGGTATATTGTTTTTTAAAAAGATATCTTGTGTGTCTGTAGGTGTGCAGGAGTTTATATGTCCACACATGGAAATGAAAAGCACACATGAGGCATGATCACTACATGTAATGCTGAACATTTGGCCTTTAGTCTCAAAATTGTTTCGCACAGACATTATAGAACACCACTGGAAACACAGATATACTGTGAGCCACATGTGTAATGCGAATTTTCTAGAAGCCACAGTAAAAGAAAATAAAGCAAAGCAGATGAAATTAATTCTAATAATATTAGTGCATTTTACTTAATATGTCTGAAATTCTATCATTTCCACCTATAAGCAATATAAAAATATTAATGATAAGTGCTTATTATTTTTAAGTATCCAATAGCTGTCACATCAGACGGTACACATGGAATGTTCCGGTTGGAAAGATTCACAGGGATCACCCACTTGAATGCCATTAATCTACATATTAGACGCCAAGGACGGGAGGGCTGAGTGACTTGTTTAATTCTACACATTTCTAATGTAAGATACTTCGTTCCTCTTTATGGCTTGTTCCCTTATTGTTTCTTGTTTGATGTAGGCAGAAGGAGGTAGGTTGGAATAAAGTAAGATCATAGTCACTTAAATGTCCTGAAATAGAAATACTTTAATGGTGCCAGGAAGTTCAAAACTCTCATTTCACAAATGAAGAAACTCAGAAAGAGGACTGGAGTCATATGTTAGGAGAGTTTCATGCTCCAAGCTTTGAGGTGAGACATCTGAGGCTCTGACTGGAAAGCTGCTTCTTAGAAGGTCCCACATGGGGTGGGTACCCCAACCCTGAGGCGACAGCCCAACTCTCAGGGCGCCAGGAGCAAGTGAAACATTTCAGTAAGGCCAAGGCACGGGGCTCCACTGGGGAAAGGGTACCAGCATGAAGGACACGTCTTTGAAATCTGCAGTTTCCCTCCCCTTTCTTCCTGTGAGTGCCTGGGACAGGTTACTTGCCATTCCTGAGGACTGGTTTTTGCATCTGGTCAAGGGAAGTGATAATAAAATCCACTTCCCAATTGATGGGAGAATTGAATGTAGTTCATTAAATGCTTAGTGCATATTGAGTGCAGCACTTTCACAGCATCATCTTTCAGGATTTGAAAGAGCTCCACTGGAATTCCATCACCTCCACTAGCTTTGTTCATAGTGATGCTTTCTAAGGCCCACTTGACTTCACATTCCAGGATGTCTGGCTCTAGATGAGTGATCACACCATCGTGATTATCCAAGTCATGAAGATCTTTTTTGTAGAGTTCTGTGTATTCTTGCCACCTCTTCTTAATATCTTCTGCTTCTGTTAGATCCATACCATTTCTGTCCTTTATCGAGCCCATCTTTGCATGAAATGCTCCCTTTGTATGTCTAATTTTCTTGAAGAGATCTCTAGTCTTTCCAATTCTGTTCTTTTCCTCTATTTCTTTGATTTCATTGATCACTGAAGAAGGCTTTCTTATCTCTTTTTGCTGTTCTTTGGAATTCTGCATTCAGATGCTTATATCTTTCCCTTTCTCCTTTGCTTTTTGCTTCTCTTCTTTTCACAGCTACTTGTAAGGACTCCCCCGACAGCCATTATCAATTGGTAAAGAGCAGAAGAGAAAATAGCATGACTTGCCAAAAAAAAATCTATAAAACTTTGACTAAGATGATCTCCTGCTATGGGTAGGAGAAAAAGGAGAGGGATGAACAAACACCCCATAGATGAACACTATCTAAAAGTTTTGTTTAAGTATCAAGAGTATCAAATAAGACCAAGAGTTCAATGCCATTAGACTCTAAAATTCCTTTCTTTTCGGCCCAGTAGCTAGAGGTGTGGGAATCCCCAGGTAGCTCTGGAGGTAAAGAACCTACCTGCCAGTGCAGGAGATTTATGAGAAGACAGTTTGATCCCTGGGTGGGGAAGATCCACTGGAGAAGAGCATGGCAACCCACCCAGTATTCTTATCTGGAGAATCCCACACTCAGAGGAGCCTGGAGGGCTACAGTCCATAAGGTCGCAAAGAGTCGGACACGACTGAAGAGATTTAGCCCAGATGCACAGCTAAAGATGCATGACAAAGATTCTGTTCGTTTGCCTGTGTGCTAAGTCGTTTCACCTGTGTCCAGCTCTTTGTGACCCTGTGGACTGTAGCCTGCCAGGCTCCTCTGTCCATGGTATTCTCCAAGCAAGAGTACTGGAGTGGGCTGTTGTGTCCTTTTCCAGAGGATCTCGCCGAGCCAGAGATCGAATCCGCATCTCTTACGTCTCCTTCACTGGCAGACAGGTTCTTTACCACTAGCGCTACTACAAGCAGAAAAGCATTTAAGGACTGCAAATAAATTAGTGTTTATCCCAGGTTTGTCCCCTTTAACAGCTGGGGAAATATTTCCTATTTGTTGTCACCTCTAAGAAATTAGGGCTCCCCTGGTGGCTCAGTGGCAAAGAATCCACCTGCCAATGCAGGAGATGCAGGTTGGATCCCTGGGTGGGCAAGATCCCCTGGAGAAGAAAATGGCAACCCATTCCAGCATTTTTGCCTGGGAAACCCCATAGACAGTGGGGCCTGGTGGGCTACAGTCCATCGGGTCCGAAAGAGTCAGACACGACTCAGCAACTAAACAATGAGTGAGAAATTATCGTTCACAGCACAGAAATACCCCTTATAGCACTAATCCTAGAGGAAGATGACTTCCACATCCTTAATTTCACCCAGAAATTCAAAAGTAAGCCAAGGCAGTAATGTTATGCATCCAGCTGCCATTCTACATGTAACGAAGAGGATCCGGAAGCCCTGATTCTGTGCACAGGGAGTTGGGCAGGGAATGGGCACTGCTTGCAGGTAAAGGTTTTCTCTCCTGGGGCACCATTCAGCATGGTGGTCTTAAGCTCAATTATTAATTACTTCTCTCCATTCATAATACATCTGATCACTTTAAAAAAAAACTACTCAAGCATCAGTGATTTCCCACAATTTACTTGTGTGTAAAAGCTGCTAAAGCAAGCAGTCATTGACACAGAGAAAGATACAGATGCAGGATTCTATCACCTACATCCCTCAACACCTTGAAATCATTTGCTGCATTTTAATTTGCATAGATTGTAGAGTTTCCTGGAGATAGATCTAGAGGCCAGTCATAGGGCTCTATTTCTTCTCCCCATTTTGATGGTGGATGATCTTTTCAAAGGGAAGGGCAGCAATTTCCCTGGGGCTCATGTGTAAAGCGCTTGACTACTAATACAGCAAACGAGATTCTCCTCAATCTGATGAAGAGACAGTGTGCCTGCTAGATTTGCTCTCCCAAACCAGGACAAGGCTTTTCCATTTGTGTGACTTCTGAGAGGTCCACTTAGCCGAGGCACAAACAAAAAGAAGGTGGCTTAGGAAATGATTTGCAAAAAATCTTGATCGTGACCTTTCTCCAAAGACCTGGACACAAGTGGTGAGAATGACTGGGGAAAATTTGCTCCCTGTACCTTCCTCTCTCAAAAGAATACTGCCCACAACCACACACAGACACACTCACACACATCAATCAACATTCAGGCATACAGACGTTCTGAGACACCCCATCCCCTGGCCAAGCAATCAAAATCCCGTTCTCTTGTAGTGAATGTACACTAAGTATTCATGAAACATGATTCCTGGGGATTTCCTGGGGGTCCAGTGGTCAGGATTCTGCAGTACCCCTGCAGGAGTCATGGGTTTGCTCCTTGGTGGAGGAACTATGATCCCACATGACAAAGCACAGGCAAAAAAATAAAAATAGTACAAATTTCTAAAAATAATAAATAAAAACTAAATGATTCCCACTGAAAGGGTGGCTACAATGTTCCAGAAAGAGCCTATGACTTTAATTTGAAAGTTTTGTGTATTCCCCTTGTTTTATCACTTAACTGGAAGGACAATGCCAAAGAATGTTGAAACTGCCTTACAGTTGTGCTCATTTCATATGATAGCAAGGTTATGATGAAAGTTCTTCAAGCCAGTCTTCAACAGTACATGAACTTTCAGAAGTACAAGCTGGGTTTCAAAGAAGTAGAGGAATCAGAGTGCAAATTGTCAAGATTTGGTGGATCATGGAGAAAGCAAAGGAGTACCGGAGAAACATCTGCTTCACTGACTATGCTAAATCCTTTGACTGCGTGGATCCCAACAAACTGTGGAAAATTCTTCAAGAGATGGGAATATCAGACCACCTTACCTGTCTTCTGAGAAACTAGGTCAAGAGGC
Source organism: Procapra przewalskii (assembly GCA_006410515.1). Lineage (NCBI taxonomy): Eukaryota > Metazoa > Chordata > Mammalia > Artiodactyla > Bovidae > Procapra > Procapra przewalskii. The sequence goes on from SJYF01000930.1 coordinate 953,452, forward strand.
AACAGTTAGAACCAGACACGGGACAACAGACTGGTTCTAAATTGGGAGAAGCCTTATATACAATAAGGCTGTATATAAGGCTCAATGGGCATGAATTTGAACAAACTCCAGGAGAGAGGGGAGGATAGAGAAGCCTGGTATGCTGTAGCCCATGGGGTTACAAAATCAGACAAGGCTTAGTAAGTGAACAACAACAGATTCTGGGGCTTCTAAAAATTCCTCTGCATCTTCAGTGAGCCCCTCATCAACTTTGGTGTCATGGCCAGGAAAACATTTAATACTTTGGATAAGTAGTTAATAGATATCTCTTTTGTGTATGTGTTTGGAAAGCAATGTTTAAAAGGAGAAGCTTAAAGAGTGTGTGTGTGTGTGTGTGTGTGTGTGTGTGTCTGTGTGTGTGTGTGTGTCTGTGCGCGCGCGCGCGCGCTTGGTCACTTAGTCATGTCCAACTCTTTGCGACCCCATGGACTATACAGCCTGCCAGATTCCTCTGACCATGGGATTCTCCAGGCAAGAATACTGGAGTAGGTTGCCATTTCCTCCTCCAGGGGATCTTCCTGACTCAGAGATCAAACCTGGATCTCCTGCATTGCAGATAGATTCTTTACCGCTGAGCTGCTGGGGAGGCCTACATATATATATAAAACCAAATCACTTTGCTATACATCTGAAACTAGAAAAATATTACAAATCAACTATACTTCAAGTTTTAAAAAGTTAAGATGTTAAAAATAAAAATTAAAAAGGGACCTTAGGAAGTCAAAGAAACTATAATCAAGTCAAGTTTCAGAGTGGGAAAGGCTGAGTTCTGACATACCTTGTAGGGGTCCCCATCACCATCTGCCAAAAAGAGTGTCAGTGACCTGGGCCCTTTTCTAAAGGTTCCAGACTTCTGAGCAAGCTTCTTAGCCTCTGTCATAAGAGATGCCATGCAGAACTGTGAGAAAGTCCAGGACTGAAAATTGAGGACATTTGCAAAAGGTCCTGTGACTATTCCATGGCACTTTCTACATGTCATTGCCTTTTCATTTAATGGACATGGGAACATTTCCTAGTAGACATTTGAGGGTTACACATTTTGTATTACCTTTTCTTCTTAAGAAACAGGCCTGCACTCACAGAACTGATTGCAACTGAAAAACAGACTCTGCCAAGCAGTGACGATTGACGTATGGTACAGCAAAGCTTTCACTCTGGGAAAAACCAGCTTCTCTGACATAAGTCAAACAGTTGCTTCCAGTCCTGCACATCCCCATTCTTATTTTTAAGCCAGTGCTCAATTTATTCTGACAAAGAATCAAAACGGCCTCGCAGTGTTTTGGGGGTTGTTTTTCGTTTTTTTGTTTCTTGGTGTTTTGAAGGTCAGCTTTAAACGCCTTCACATTTCTTTGGCTGCCTTCTTTTAATCTTTCAGGAAAATAAACAACAACTTAGAAAAGATAATTTGCTATGCCTGCTAAAGCTTCTGGAGCTATAAGCTATAAACACGGGGCGATCACAAGTGACACAGCCTAGAGGAGCTTGTAATTACATAGAGGCATTTTGAGTCCAACCAGAAATCACTGATGAAAGATCGATGGGTAGGGGAGAGTTTTTGTCTCGACAATCAAGTCTCATTCTAACAGATATATCTGGGGCACTGAGGAATCTTATATGAGGGATTAGGGTCCTAGGATCAATTTTAATTTCACTAAGTTCCTGAGATGCATTTGCCAAGTTGTTTGTTTCTTTTTGTGTTGCTGTTTGTTGTTTTCAATGAAAATGTTTTTATCTTTAGAAAAAATTAAATAAAAACACCTCCCTCCAGAGGGAGTCCTGGCCCCTTTTTCTGATCTGAAAGCTGGGCTAGGTATCCTGCAAAAGTAATGGGTTCTTCAGCCTTGGCTCAAGTGTGTAGCTCCTGAAAAAATAACCACCTTCAAAAGTTCCAAAGAGAGGGAGACGGTCTGAATCTCGAATATAAAAAAATAATGAAATAGATTTTTTTAAAAATAAAAACTCTATGATTCCCAGGAGAGCAATCTTGAAATGTCTCCTCTGTCTCAAAGAGACATTTCTCAGCCAAATTGCAGGTGCTGGAGACGGGGGTCAGAAGGAGCACTACAGTCATACGACCAAAATAAGATAACATAAAGTTATCTTCAGATGATTCTCACAATGGTACCCATTTCAGAGAGATAAGAAAAGCCAGTTGTTCTCACGGGAATTGCTGAACGCCAAATCAGAATTAATGACAAGGAGGCTGACTCAGGCTCGAAGAGGCTGACACCCCAGTAAATGTGCGATTCCTCCCTTTGAGTCAGAATCCGCCAAGGTCTGGATAAAGGGACGTAAACCGAGATGTCGATGTGGAATTCCTTATGGTTCTGCAACCCCTGTCTGCTCACAGAGCGAGAGAAAAATTAATGGGACTCAGAGAATTATTAAAATTAAACTTTAGAAGCAGAAATCCCTTCAAAGTCACATTAAAATAGTAATTAGCCGGGTCTTGAGCTATAATAGAAGTGTATATTGATGACTTTGGTCATGATGAAGTCCTGGACAAATGTCTGCTCTGAAGAAGCCCTGAACCACTCACATGACTGCGGGACAGAGGCATCCTTGTTTTCCAGACTCAATTGGGACACTAGGTACCCATCGCCGGGGGTCAGGAGGTGAAGCAGGGTACACTAGATGCTGAGCATGCTGGAATTGGGGCCCTGTTGGGAAGATGTTCCGGCGGCCACCACCAACAAACCTTCAATCTGTCTTTATGCTCAGTTATTGGGGGATGGACTCTTTCATTGCACAGTTAATAGGAGGGTCAGAAAGCTCCTCTGTTCAGGAGGAAATCAATTGCAGCCGCTTCTACAGTGTGAATAAGTGTTTATTAGATGGGAGGCTGCTTCTGTTATAAGGACCAAGAGATGACGGAGAGTCAGGCATGGGGACCAGGGAGAGAAGCGCTGCAGGAGCCGGGCTACAGTAGCAGCCAGAGAAACCAGTGTGAGCACTAAAGTCAAACTTCCTGCACTTCTCAGTTTTGCATTTTTCAGGCTGCACCTGGGTGTGAAAGGCCCCAGAGAACGTTTCTGGTGTTTTGGAGAATGTGGGACATAAACAAGGTCAGCCACAAGCACACACACTGTTTGGATTTCTATTAAATAGGGGAAAAACTGAGTAAATGTCTAAGGCTGTATTTGGAAGAAGTAAAAGTCATAATGAATAGAAAGCACATTATAAACTTGAAGTGCAGTAGGAAAGCTTCTGAGTTCAGTGTGTTATGTAGCTGTCATCTCTCTGATACAGCAGTGAAAAGTCATTACATAGCAATGAGAAACTACCCTCGGTCACAGCAGCCTCGGTCTACCCCTACAATGACTATGTTGGTGATGGCAGGGCACCCCCTCCTACACCCAAACCCCCAGGCCTACGACTGCTGTTTTCTTTGCCTTAGGGCTTATGGGATCTTAGTTCCTTGGCCAGGGATTGAACCCAGGCCCTCGGCAATGAGAGTGCAGAGTCCTAACCAATGTACTGCCAGGGAAGTCTCTGACTGCTGCTTCTTAGCTGAGCAAAGCCCAGCGGTGGTAAGGGCTCAAGCCACAGACAAGGTCATGGAGAAATACTGGCCAGCCACCCTGTAAAGTATTCATGCCTTCAGCTTGACTACTCTTGACCTTATTTCTCATCCATGACAGTTCAGATATAAATGTGAAAATTGGAGGTATGAAAATCATACTTTGGTAAAATTTTCCACCAGGTTTTGAGTGGGCATGGAGATAGTTTGGGAGATGGAAAGGCCCAGCTGGGGCTAATGCACCCAGGCAGGCTCTCAGTCTCCAGCTGGACAAGGACCTCAGGTCCACACGGGGATTCCCACACTCGCAGGGGAATTCCCGGGCTCACACAGGGCTCAAGCTCAGGGAGCAGTTCTAAGTTTTAGAATCTCCACCATTCTCAGTCCTGGGATTTTTGTAACAACCTCCCACAGAGGTGGATCAGAACGACAAAGCTCTCTTTCTCTAAGGTGCAGCCAAGGTAAGGGAGAAGTGAAGTGTTAGCCACTCTGTCCTGTCCGATTCTTTGTGACCCCGAGGATTGCAGCCTGCCAGGCACCTCTGTCCATGGAATCCTCCAGGCAAGGATACTGGAGTGGACAGGCATTCCCTTCTCCAGGGGACCTTCCTGACCCAGGGACCGAACTTAGGTCTCCTGCATTGCAGGCAAATTCTTTACCCTCTGAGCCACCAGGATTTTCCTAAATAACTTTTTAATACAGAAATGAAAAGCGAGGGGGAAGAGTGAGACAAGGCAAAAGCACAAACACACAGATGAAGTCACACACAAAAATCAGTTATCCGAGTTCCTACTTGCCTAGATCTAACCTTCAGAGCTTTGAGGGCAGGTGCTTGTCTCAAATAAAAGATTTTATTATACATAAATACATATGTAAAATACAGAGGTAACAATGTACAAATGTATGTAAATCCATGGCTTATATTTGCATATATTTATAAATATATATAAGCATATGTGTAATATTATATATATGTTTGTATGCCTACATTATTACACAAGAGAAAAATGAAGAGAAATACTCAAG
>SJYF01000930.1:963299-992257 GCA_006410515.1 Procapra przewalskii
GTACACACAAAGAAGAGTTTCCAGGGTAGGCTTAGTTGGGTCTTGAATTTTACTCATTCAGAAAATCCCTTCCCTTGAATTGAATGGATAATCATGTCATATTTAACTGTAGTTATTCAAATGGTCAGATCTCAGGCTTCCATTTTCACTGCTTATGTTCATCCTATATATTATTTCTCTTCTTCCATGTTTCTTCCGACTTCTTTGAATTATTTTAGAATACTATTTCAATTTATCCATTGTCTTTTTAGACAATGGATAAAATGCACTTTTTTGGTGTTTTCTCTAAAGACTTTTGTACAGAAACTTTACCTTTTTTTTCTATTTAGAATATTGCATCCCTTCCAAGAAAGTGTAAGAACCTTACATTCCCATTCTTTATGTTATACTTTTCTATTGTATTTTATGGTACAGAGGCAGAGAAGGATATTTTATGATGATAATGTAGTCAATCTAACAATAAAATAAAACAATTTTTATGCCTAACAATAAAGCCTAAAATGTATACAAGGCAAAATTTGACAAAAATGAATGAGAAATGCCCAACTGGACTACAATAATTAGAAGCTTCCAATTTAAATATGGATAAAAATGACTAGGGGAAAGATTGACAACAACAAAACCAAAGGCTTGAACAACACTATAAATAAGTGAGCTCCACAAAAGTTCAAGATGGCGATCAATATTTTAAAAGCATATCTCTAAATACTTGAAATAAATTATCCAAAAAGAAATAAACAGTAGCACTTACAATTGCATGAAAATGAATATAATATTAGGTATAAGTTTTACAAAATGTGTATAAGACTTGTACACTGAATACTACAAAATATTGTTGAAGGAAATTTTTTAAAGACCTCACTAAATTCAACAAACCTTGAATTCATGGATTGGAAGACTTAATACTATTTAAATGGCAATATTCCTTAAATTGGGCTACAGATTCAATAAAGCCTATCAAAGCTTAGCTCTTTTTTTAGAGAAATTGACAAAATAATCCTAAATTTCATATGAAAATGGAAGGGAACCAGAAAACAGACAAGATAGATAGTCTTAAAAATAAAGTTGAAGTACGTACACATCTTGATTTCAAAATGTGACAACAATCAAGATTGTATGATACTGGAATACAAATAGATCAGTGGAATAAAATTGGTCGTCCAGAAACTCCCCCATACATTTGTAGCCAACTGGTTTTCAGCAAGGATGCCAAGACAATCCAATAAGGGAATAATCCTTCCAACAATATTCCTGGGACAAATGGATACGCACATGCAGCAGAAGGATGCTGAAATACTATAACAAAGCATGTATATACAAAAGCATATATCAGAAAAAAATTAATTCAAAATGGATAAATGCTAAAACTATAAAACTCTTAGAAAAATTGGGGGAAACTCTGTGACAGTTGGATGAGGGAAGAGTTCTTTAGATTGGATAGCAAAAAAAAGGAAAGAAAAAGAAAATATACATATAAATGTAAAATTAAAAATGAAAAATATTTGTGCTTCAAAGGATACTATTAAGAAAATGGAAAAGATAACTGAGAGACAGAAGAAAAAACCTTCAAAGGATATATCTGATAAGAGTCTAGTATCCAGACTAAAGACTCACAATCCAAAAATGAAAAAACAACTCAGAAAACTGGCAAAGATTACACACAAATATTTCCCCAAGAATATATACAAATAAAAACATGAAAAAATACTCAGTGTCAGCAGCAATAAGGAAAAAGTAAATTAAAACCACAAGGAAATGATAATAATAAGTGTTGACAAGGAAGTGGAGAAGTTGGAATATTCATTCATTGTTGGTGGGAATGTAAAATGGTGCAGTCATTTTTGAAAACAGGTCTTCAGTTTCTTAAAAAGTTATATGGAGAGTTACTGCATACCAGGCAATACCACCCCTAGTTATATACCCAAGAGAACTGGAAACATGTTTGTACAGAAACTGTAATGTGAGTGTTCAGAGTAGTATTATTTATGACAGTCAAAATGTGTAAACAGCCAAAATATCTATCAGTTGCTGAGTGGATAATCAAAAGGTGATCCATATGGTGGAAAATGACTCAGCAATAAAAAGAATGATGTACTGATACATGCTGCAATTTAGATGGATTAAAAAAAATTATGCTAAGTAAGAAAGCCAGACGCAAAAGTCACATATCATTGTATGGTTCTATTTATGCAGAATGCTCAGAATAGGCAAATTCACAGAGACAGAACGCACATTAGCGGTTGTCAGGGACTGTGGCAAGAAGACAATGGGAAATAATGCTCATGGTACAGGGCTTTATGGGATGAAGAAATGTTCTGAAACTGTGTTCACGGCAGCACTTCCAAATGGACTAAAAATCACTGAATTGTATGCTTTTAAAAGGTGAATCTCGTGGCATGTAAATTATATCTAATATTTTTTAAAACTTGAATTTTAAAAGATCTATGTATTTTTTAAAAAATTAAAAGAAAAGAAAGGCTGTTATGCTAATATACAGATTTATTATGCCTGGCAATTTTCATTCCATCTTGAAGATCTGATTTTCCGTCTGGCATTTCTGTGCAGCCTGAAGAGCTTCTGTAGCACGTCCTGCGGTGCAGATCTGCTGGCAGCAAAGTCTTTAGTTTTTGTTTATTTGAAAATGTCTTTATTACACCTTTGTCTTTGAAGAATATTTTCACTGTTGACAGGTTTGTATATTTGTTGCTGTTTTCCTTCCAGATCTTGGAGGAGTTCTCCTGACTTTTGGATACAATTTTTTGTTTTGTTTTTTATCTTTTAAAATTTATTTTAATGAGAAATCAGCTATAATCCATATTGCTGTTGCCCTCTGTCTAATGTCTAACTTTTTATTGTCTGCTTTCAAGGTTTTTTTCTTTATCTTTTGTTTTCAGCAGTTTGACTATGATGTACATGATGATTCAGCTATCATTTTCTTTATATTTACCTTACTTAAAGTTCATGAGCTTATTAAATATGTAATTTCTTCTGTCATATACATTATACTTTTTTACATTGCCCCATGCACTACTATTGGGGCATTTTAGTATTTTAAAATATATTCTTCTCTGCGCTCTTTAGTTTGGGTCATTTCTATTGATATAACTTCAACTTTTCTGACTCTTTGGCCAAATCCAATTGGTGTTATAAAGACATTTGATGAATTTTTATTTTGGGTATTTTGTTTTTCAGAGCTAAAGTTTCCACTGGGTCTTTTTGTTTGTTTCTACTGACGATCAGATTTTCTACTTCCTAACTCATTATGAGGATATTTTCCTTTCTGTCCTCAGATGTATCCAATAGCTGGATCATCTCAGCGAGTGTTAGTCTCTACTGATTGTTGTTTGGTTTTTGTTTTTTTTTGAATGCCAGTCACATTTTCCTAGTCTTTGGACATTATGAAAGAGTCCCTTGTGTAAACTCCGAATTGTTATAGTCCTCCAAAAGAACTGATTTTTATTTTTTTGAAGCAGACAGTGGGCTTAGCCACTTAAACTTTCCCTGACTGTCTGCGTGTTGGAGTGGAGGTATCAGATGAAACTTCTGCTCAGTCCTTTCAGCCTTTGCCAGGCTGTTTGGAGTTGGCTTCGTGAATGTGATGTTTAGGTGTCAGGGATAAGTTTAGGAAGAATATAAAAACAGAATTTGAGGCTTCCACTCTATGGCTTCTCTTTCTTGAATTTTTCTTCCAATCCCTAGTGCCATTGTCCCCAAAAGCTATTTTATTCCAGTTCTTCAAGTCATTAAGACTGTAGCTTTTATCTAAGTTTTAGCCAATCAACTTGCTGCTGACTGAGGTCAGCCCTGAAGGGAAAAAGCCATAAAAACTGGGAGACCCACTCAGTGTTGCTCACTTCCCTCGAGTTCTTGCCTGTTTTTAATGCTCTTCATTGCTTCCAAGTACATGATTTTTATATACTGACCAGAGTTTATAGTCATTATCAATTGGTGGGTTCGTCTGATAAGAGTTATTCCACTTTTAACAGAACTGGACTTCTATGACTGGGTGCAGCGAGAGTGGATTCCATGCAACTAGTAGCCACATTTGGAGAAAATGAGAGACAACTAGAAACCATGTGTATGATCAGTAATCGTGCATACGTGTATGGGTAGAGTATGTATGCGTGTTGCAGAAGCCAATTTGAGTACAAAGTTCTCCACTGAAGAACTTTTATGTTAGAAAGGTACAGTTGTGTACTTGAAATTGAGGGAAAAGAAGTGAGACCAGGAGATGAGCAAGAGGCCGAAGCTGGCCTTTGCCCTTGGTGGTTCAAAGCATGTCTCAGATAAATCAAGGTGCCTCCAGAGCTCTCGGAGAAGGCAATGGCACCCCACTCCAGTACTCTTGCCTGGAAACTCCCATGGATGGAGGAACCTGGTAGGCTGCAGTCCATGGGGTCGCTGAGTCAGACACGACTGAGCGATTTCACTTTCACTTTTCACGTTCATGCACTGGAGAAGGAAATGGCAACCCACTCCAGTGTTCTTGCCTGGAGAATCCCAGGGATGGGGAGCCCAGTGGGCTGCCATCTGTGCGGTCACACAGAGTCGGACACTAATGAAGCGACTTAGCAGCAGCAGCAGCAGCCAGAGCTCTACTTGTGTGGGTTTGCTTGGAGCTTCCAGTAGAGATTTAGCTTGTCCAGACTCAAGTCAAATAGTGATTTTAAAAGCTACTTGCTAAGACTACACTCCTGAATCAAGTCCGTACTTAGCCTCTGGAGTGCAGACGCCCATGGGTCGTCAAAAAGAACAGGGAGGGGACAAGATAAAGCTCTTCATCATGGGCCCAAGGCAGGGCCAGTTCATCATTAAAGCTGGGTTTGGACAATCTGATGTCCCAGATTCCATCCAGAGACGCAGCTGTCCACAGCTGAAGCCCATGGACTCGCAGTAGAGCGTTCCTCGTGGTTTAGAGGGGCTGGATGGAACCTAGATGGAAGACAGCACAAAGGATGCACTGTGGATGGCCCAGCCCAACACCTTCACTGCACAGGAGAGGGCTGAGGCCCAGAGCGGTGAAGCGGCTTCTCGAGATCTCGCAGCTCCTTCATAACAGAGACAAGACTCAACTCCAGACTTTCTGACTCTCAGTCCACCCCCCTGCAGCTTGAGCAGTAGCCAGGACTTTGTGAAACCACAACCCTCTCCAAGGAAAGGGCTCACAGTAGCAACACATGCCCTTCTTTCACATGTACCCACACAAGAAGTCAAGACCTTTACAAGATTTACACACAAACAAATTTACAAAACAGGAGTTCCTGATAACTCATTTTAAACCATTTAACAGTTTGCCAGCTGGTATCTGTGAAAAGCAAGGCTGCCGCTTCACTGAGCCATTAGCTATTTCAGTAAATGTATCATTATTTGTCATACTTTGCAAAAATAGACTCCAAATTCAAGTTATTGCATATTTTTTTCATTACCCAGGTCTAAGAATCCACTTAGCTAACGGAGGCATCATATATACCTTTCAAATTTAAAAAAAAAATGTTAAATAACATTTCTATCAGCAGCACACCACCAACCTCCACACTTACAAAGATACCTTCAGTTTTATTATTATGTTATTTATTATTGTGTGTTTATCATTTTGTTAAAAATGATTTATTTGTCCTGTTTGTTATAGTAAAGACATATAAATCATTTGGGGATTTTAAGCACATTTTTAAAGTAATGTTAAAATGCTTACTTTTCCTATTAAGCTTGGAAATTTCCTGAAGTCAAGGACCATGTCTTGTTCATTATTGCATTCCAGCTTCAAGCATGATAACATGTAACATATAATACACTTCACCTATGAAGTATTTGTTGAATGACTAGTGGATGAATAAATAAACAAATAAATAAAAATAAAGAGATTTCTCTTTCAGGTGATTCTATTCTAGCAAAGCATCGGTAGGACTGAATTTCTCCTATTTCATAGAGCAGTTTCCGCCTTGGGCACACAGCCCTTCAAAAATTCCAGACACAGTTTACCAGAATTCCTACTGTTTCTTCCCTTACATTGACCTCCACTAGAAAAACCTCATTTTCTTCAGGGAAAAGTTCTCATGTGATGATAAGTACCAGTAGCAGAATCTAGTTGAAAAACAGATCAAAAGAGTAGGATAGACTATTTGTGTGTGTGCGTTTTCCTTCCTGTATCTCAGTGCATTTATATACATAGGATACAGCAGAGATCTTCGGGGTAAAAGCTTTTCACAGTATTTCATTTGCCACCACCCTGCTGTGGACTTCTTGAAGATGGGAGAATGTCTTCTTTTATATTCCAGGACAATGCCATCTTTATATGCCAGGATTTATCACCAGGCCTGTTATATGCTAAGTGTTCATTAAATACTAGTCAAAATAAGATAGTGAACAAAAATATCAGTAGGCAGGCTCTCCTTTGAATAAATCTGTTTTGTACACCTTAATCTCCATTTTCACCATCCACTCTGATAGAATCTATCTATTGCAGAAAATTAGGTCTATCTGTAGCAACTTTGAAAAAAAATCGACACATCAATATTTTTTTTGCATGGAGTTAAAGTTATCATTTTAGAAACAAAGAAAATAGTTTTCCATTTGTTAAAAGACAGGTTTCTCCTATCTTTGCATCTTTGCACAAAGCATCCCTTATTTTGTCAAATGACAAAGCCCGACTAACAAAGCCCACAGCTATTGGAAGAGTCAGCATGGCAGATACGTGTTCCTAGAACCTTAGGAAAACATTGTGCTGAGCTCTTACTAAATACTAGCCTAGTCCTGGTGCTTAAAGTGAACAATAGAGACCTTCAGTCAATACTGAGGAAGAGCCTTAGAGCACGGAGGAAGGAGAGCAGCTTCACACTGACAGTGTCAGCCAGAACAGGCATCTAAAGAACACTCAAGTGACCTGCAGTTTTGGTGGGTGTGTTTTGATGTTATTTTTGCTCTTTTCTTGGTCGACATCTCAAAACCAAAGACGCTGGTTCCATGTGTCAAATTTAAGGCCGTTTCCAACGCATTGTCCCTACTCTGATATTAGAAATGCAAGCCGCTGTCTTTGATAAGTTTGCCCACAATGCATAAAGGGAGGCAGACTGATTCCTTTGGAACAACCAAGCTCATCTATTTTGGAAGCTAGTCAGTGATGATGAAGAGTTAACCCAGCTTCGTTAGACATGGTCCCATCCATTAGCTACATGAAGAACCATAATGGACCCAAATCTGTCACAGCTGAAGAAAGAATGGCCTGATAGGATGTAAACAGACTGCCATGAGTGTTCATCAACTACATTTCTGGCTGGATTAGAGGGTAAACAAAGATTTCAGTTATTATTCATATTACTCATTAAATTTCTGTTTTTCCTATTAGTGTTCCCAAGGCCTTGCCACAGTGTCTTTCAGAATTCTAATGCTCTGATCCCTCTTCATTTGAGTGGGGTGGGGAAGGTAGAGTCTACTGAACCATGCGAAGAGAAATAAGTGTTATCATTCAGGAGGCCCATTTCTTCTCTCCCCCTGCTGGACCTCAGGCCCCCCCAAGCCTTCACAGTGGCCTCTGCATCGATTCTATTTAGGTTCCTGGCCTCCTGAATCCCCCTACTCCAATCCATCACATAGCAATCCCCTGAAAGCACAGATGAAACCAGTCATCTTCCTACTTAGGAAAAAAAAAAAAGTCATGGCTAGCGGATAAAGTTCAGCTTTGCCTGACATGGAAGCTATTTATAATTTGGTTCTGATTTGTCTTCTCAGCTTCATCTCACTCACACATCTAACTCCATTGAACTTGACTGCTAATGGTGCTCACACTTCTGTCACCTCCGCACCTTTAGTCACGCTGGTCCTCTGCTCTCAAGAAATTGATCATCCATTTCCACGTGTCCTGATGCTGACTCCGGGCTGGAAGTCATCATTCCGCTATTTTCAATTCCCCAAAACCTCGTCCTGGGTTGGCTTTTCAGCTCTGTTTTTTGTTTTCATTTTTATGTTATATTTATTTTAATAAACATATTGTTTTGCTCTTCCCCTTGTTCTCAATACTTTAAACTCTTTCAAGTGAGAGGATGAGTCACAGACATTTGAATATTCCATGTAATTTTAGGCACAGAGCCTGGTATGTAATAGGTACTTAGTAAGCATGAATGAATGAATGATTGAATGAAAATGATTTCTTCCATATCACCCTATTTTCCCACACCAGTAGTATGACAGGAACATGAGCCATTTAAGCAGTTTAATTATCTAACCCAAAATGTGGGCTCTGAAGATCAGAGTGAGTCTAGATGCAGCAGCTGAGGTGTCAAAACACATTAAAAATAATAATGCAAAAATAACCAGGTGTAATCCAAGCTGAGCATTTTCTTCTGGCACCTCTTCCCCTACCATTCAATTTAGAATTATGTTCTATAATTATCATATCTACTTAAAGGTCCTATTTTCTGCTGATTCTCAACTAGATAAAATGCATACAGCTCTCCAAGATTGAAAATATTTCTAAGAGGAATGAACTAAGGCTTTAGTTTTCACTTCTTAAATGGAATAAAAAGACACTTCACTTAACATAGGAATTTTTTTCATCAAAAATTCAGCACTGGGAAATGTTCAGTCATCCATCTGAGATCCATAATTGTGAGAGCACCAGAGAAAACCGGGTTTGCTTAACAAGTGTGAGGCCACTCAAGTGCTTGGCTACCACTCAGGACCTTCCATCAAGGATACATTGTTTTGGATACTGTAGGTGATGCAAAGAATAATAAGTCCACGACTGGGTTAAAAGTGAGGTAGGAGACAGATAGGCCCCTGGACTGGACAACTGGTGTTTGTCAAGTGGAGTAAAGCTGAAATTTTGTTCTCAGCCAGACACTCCAAGGACAAAGCTAGAGGCAGAAGCTGACTCTGCTGCAGTAAAGAGATACGGTGCTCACTCCTGGCGTCAAGGAGAAAGTCCCTGTCTGCACATGCACAGAAGGCTTCGTGGGGGTCAAAAAGGGAGGAGGTGCCACCCCATAATAAGTGTGGGCATGCGCCCACAGGCCTCTGTGGTGGGATCCATCTTAGCAAAAAGTTGCGCACGCCTATTGGGGAGGGTCCTAGGCCCCGTCAGGAGTGAAAAGATGAAACAGGATATTAATGATTGGCCGAAGGTACATAAAGACCCGGAAGGACTGTCCTGTCTAAGTGACTTAAATTTCCTCTTCACTGCACTCCTCACTCAGAATGCCTGCTCTCCTCTCAGGGTGTATTTCTGCCTGGCTCCCATCTTAAATAGACTGGTTCTCGGTGTGCTCTCCCGTTCGATATGCTGTGACTCTAATAAGAAACTCGTACCTGTTTTTTTACAGTGTTTGCCTCCTTGAAATACTTCCACTTTCAAACAGGGAAAAAGAGCCGGGGCCGCTTTGCTTCCAGCCTCTGGCCCCTGGTGACCTAGCAGCTAGGATTCCTGGTTTCCATCCCGGCCACACAGGTTCAAACCCTGGACAGGGAATTAAGATCTCTCCTCCAGACTGCTTACTGTTGTCTCTCCGAGATCAGAGGCATCATGGCAGGTAACACCAAATGCCCAGCCCACGGTTCACACTTCAGCAGAAGGTTCGGACGGTATCTGGTACCCAGCCTGGCCAGTTAAGAGTCAGTCGTGGGCAGGACTTGCCTCTACATGGAAAGGACAGCTGTCCACGGCTCTGGAGGACCAGCTGGCCACCAAACTGTCGAATTCACATCCAGTTCCTTTCTCATTTTTTGCCTTTACTGATATCCTCCCTGCTACTGCTTCCTTTTGTTCAAGTTGATCCAGTTTCTCATTGGATTAAATTAGAAGCTTCCCAATAAAAAATTCCCTGCCTCCCAACCAGCTCCCTTCTAATCCAGCTGCTTTGTTGCTGTCTATAGACATCTCTTTCAAAGCCACAAATACGAACATGTCATTTTCATGATAAAGGTCTGAGTTACTCCCGATAGCTTTCAGGGTTCTGTATTCAACTGTCACCGTGATCTGACTTTCTCTGGCCACTTCTCCCATTAACCCTAAACATGGCCTTAAGCTCCTCGCACTTGGTGCTCCTCACCAGCCCTGAGACAACCACTGTTCTGGGTTTTTTTTTTTTGTTTTTTTTTTTGCCCACCATAATTTATGTGGGGCTTACCGGGTCACACAGAGTCGGACACGACTGAAGACTTAGCAGCAGCAGCAGGTGGCAGTAGCGGTAAAGGACCTGCCTAAAATGCAGGAGATGTAAGAGATCAAAGTTCTGTCCCTGGGTTGGGAAGATCCCCTGGAGGAGGATCCCCCTCCAGTATTCTTGCCTGGAGAATCCCACAGACAGAGGCGCTTACAGCCCGTGAGGTTGCAGAGTCGGACCTGACTGAAGCCGTTTAGCACGCAGCAGGCAAGCTGCAACCACCGCACACATCTCCTCCAGGGGCGCTGCTGTCCCTGGGGCCCAGGCCTCTGCGGGGATTCCATCTTCTGCCTGGAGCGTGTATCACTCGGGGGCCTGAGTGATACAGGCCTGAGATCCTGCACATCTTTCAGGATCCCTCAAGGCTCGCTAGATCCCAGGGTACGTTCCCAGGAATGACAGGAGCAGGACCTGTTCTTCGACAGAGGGAAGAGCCTGTGACCCACAGTGGAAATGAACCAAGCATGAAAGTATCGAAAGGTGAGACATTGGGTTCTCACTACTGATCCATTTTATACAGGGTATCAACAGTGTCCATATGTCAACCACCATCTCCCTATTCACCCCACCACTCCTTCCCCACTTGATGTCCATGTTTGTTCTCTATGTTGCCCATTTCTGCTTTGCAAATAAGTTCACCTATACCATTTTTCTAGACCTACTAATGCATTACTATATGGTTTTATCTTTCTGACTTACTTCACTTTGTATGACAATTTCTATATCCATCCACATCTCTGCAAATGGCACAACTCCGTTCCTTTTTTTTTATCACTGAGTAACGTTCCACCACACACACACACACACACACACACACACACACACACATATACACACCACATCTTCTTTATCCATTCATCTGTTGATAGACATCTAGGTTGCTTTCATGTCCTAGCTATTGTAAATAATGCTGCAATAAATATTTGGGGTGCATGTTTTTTTTTAATCACACTTTTCTCAGGGTAATGCCCAGAAGTGGGATGGCTGCATCTTATGTTATCTCTATTTTTAGTTAAGGAGCCTCCATGCTGTTCTCCACAGTGATTGCACAATTTACATTCCCACCAGCACTGTGGGAGGTGACCCTGAAGAAAGGCAGAACATTTAAACTCACAAAGAAGGTGAGCTGCAAACACATCTGTGCGCTTAGAATAAATCACAGCTTCTTCCAACAACCTACTAGGATCTGTGCAGGGTGACCTCACCTAAATCCAGTCTCACTTTTGACCCCTCTCCTGTCACTAGCTTCAGGCCCTCTGCCTACCACAGGACCTTTGCACCTGCGAACACCTCTGCCTGAAGGAGCAAATGCTTCATGTTGGGATCCTTCGCCTCCTTCACAGGTCACAGTTCAACATATCAGCTTCTCTGAGTGTCTGTCACTCACCTTCCCATCTAAAGGAAACCACCTCCCTCCCATTCGTGCTTATCATCAGCTAAACATATTTTGTTTGTTTCCTGCGTCTTCTCAAGATAGGAACCTTCTCTTCTCATTCACTGAAGGATTTCCAGTACTTCATACCTGGGACCTAGTGGGCACTCAATGTTAGTGGTATGAAGTGGGAAAGAAATGAAAAAGTAAAAGAAGGAGTTAAAGAGGAAATGCAGAAGTGACAAATAACCAGCTGTCTGTTTCTAAAATATGGCCCTCGAGTCACTGATCAGAATTTCGGGCTCTGGCATCTCACAGGGAGACTGGGTACCCCTAAACAAGCTGGAAACTCCCGTTATTAATAACTTGGCCCCCAAATCCCTGGAGTCACCAAGGGTATTGGATTGGCCATGCCCTAAGGGAGAATGGTTGTCAGATGAAAAAAGGATTGTTGAAAACTCACACGGAGACGCTTAAGCAACCTGCCCTGTCTCTGTCAGTTGAACCCCTGACATCCATCAAGTCCTGGGCAGAGGACCTCAGAGAAACTATTTTCTGTTGATCTGGTTCTCGTGAGAACAGGCAGAAATCTTTGTTAGATTTGTTTAAAACAAAATCCATAACTTGACGTGTTTTTTGTACATATTAACTCCACTTGTGGATGAGATATTTTTCACTCCAAATTCTGCTGCTGCTGCTAAGTTGCTTCAGTCGCGTCTGACTCTCTGCGACCCCACAGATGGCAGCCCACCAGGCTCCACCAAAGTCTACACGTGTGCAGTTTGTCTCGTGGGTCAGTCTTTTGCCGGCATTACAACTGTGGTGGTTTAACAGTGTTTGCGTGTTCTCTCATAACCCTCTCTTCAGGGGTAGAGGTGAATTCCCTACCACCAGTCACTGGCATTGACCTCTAGGGCTTGCCCGGTGGCTCGGTGGTAAAGAAACTGCGTGCCAGAGCAGGAGACCCAAGAGACATGAGTTTGACCCCTGAGGTTTGGAAGATTCCCCTGGAGAAGGAGATGGCAGCCCACTCCAGTATTCTTGCCCGGGAAATCCCATGGACAGAGGAGCCTGGAGGGCTGTACAGTCCATGGGGTCACAAGAGTCAGACACGACTTAGCAACTGAGCCACCATGACCGCCACTGACTTCCTTCCTATAAAAGTGATGGAAGCAAGACCATGTGACCTCGCAGCCTCCTAAAAAGAATGCCGTCCACTTGAGGCTCCATGGGAAGCCAGTAACCACAGCATGGGCGCCTTCAAAATCGCGGGGAGAAGCCCACCAAGAGAAGACCCAAGGCCTGCTGCGTCACATGAGTGAGTCACCTTTTATTTCTTTTTAAATTTGACTTTTGAAACTGACATGGCACTGTCTCCTTGGATACAGTTATATAAGTTTTGACAAACAGACACATATCCACATGCTAAGTCGCTTCAGTCGTGTCTGACTCTATGTGATCCCATAGACAGCAGCCCAGCAGGTTCCCCCATCCCTGGGACTCTCCAGGCAAGAACACTGGAGTGGGCTGCCATTCCTTCTCCAATGCATGAAAGTGAAAAGTGAAAGTGAAGTCGCTCAGTCCTGTCCGACTGTTAGCAACCCCTTGGACTGCAGCCTAGCAGGCTCCTCCACCCATGGGATTTTCCAGGCAAGAGTACTGGAGTGGGCTGCCATTTCCTTCTCCTGCAGCCATATAGCCATATCAAGATCCAGTTAAGTTCCACGACCCCACACATGCCCTCTTGCAGTCCCACTATAGTTGACTCGTTCCCCTCACTCTAGGGACCAGCAAGAACTCCTCTGCTTTCTGTAATGGAATGAACCACCTTTCAAAGCAGAACCGAAGCCCAGGCTGAAATCTCAGCTACACAGGGATGAGAACTCTCAAGTCAGGATCACCCAGTCAAGCCACTCCCAAATCGCCCCCTAGAAACTTTCAGAGATAATAAAGGTCTACAATTTTTTAAGCCATTAAGTTTTGAGGTAACTGTCACACAGCAATAGCTTCACTGTTTGCCTTTGGAAACTCTTCAGCTTTTTAACCTAGAGTGCTTTTCCTTCTTAGAGAAGCCCCAAAGCCCAAGGCCCCTGCCCAGGCACCCTAGGTGACCTGAAGGTGGAGGAAGGTCACTGGATGATATGACCAAGCTCATCTGTTTTGTTGTTCAGATACTCATTCATGTCCAACTCTTTGCAACCCCATGGACTATAGCCTACCATGCTCCTCAGTCCACAGAATTTTCCAGGGAAGAGTACTGGAATGGGTTGCCATTTCCTTCTCCAGGGGACCTTCCCAACCCAGGGATCAAACCCGGGTCTCCCGCATTGCAGGCAGACGCTTTACTGTCTGAGCCACTGAGACTTTCCTAATTCAGTAATGTCTGCTTACCAGGCATTATTTAAGAAAATAAAGAGCCAAGACATAGGAAGACAAAATATTCATAATGGGTATATTTGTATGGATAATATATGGACACCTTCCACTTACTACTCAATAATAAAAAGGCAGGCAACCAATTTTTTTTTAATTGGCAAAAGACATGAACAGACAATTCACAAATGTAGATATGACCAACATTTTAAAATGCTTGACACCATTAGCCTACAAGGAAACACAAATTAAATTCATAGTGACATGCTCTCCTACACCCACTAGAATGACTATTATTTGAGAGACAAATGTTGGTGAGGATGTAGAATTCATGTACATTGCTTTAGGGTGTGCAAAATAATGTAGCTACTTGGAAAACATTTTGGCAGTTTCTTATACAGTTAAAAATGAACCCAACTTATGACCCAACAATTGTACTCCGACATATTTAACAATAGAAGAAAAAACATCTGTCAACAACAACAAAAATAATGTTCAGGAAAGCTTTATTCAACATACCACCTGCCCCCCACCCAAAAAAGAGAGAAGAAGGCATAAGCCAAATGCAGGATTTCTGTCTAGAAGAAATCCACTCAGTGATAAAGAGCAAGAAGCTACTTGCTTTCTATGCAACCAATGGATCCATTTCAAAGCAATATCAGAAACTAGATCCAGAAACATGCATACTTTCTGTGGTCATTTATACAAAGTTTTAGAACAAGCAAAACTAAGCTATGGTGAACCAAAGAAGAAAAGTTGCTGGGAATCTGGAATGGGAGGTTAGGGTTGACTGCGAAGGGGTACATGACAACGATGTCATGATGGAAAAATTATGGATTCACAGGAGTGTGGGTTACACAGGCATTTGCATGGTTAAAACTCAATGAACTATATAACACAGTATCTCTGCACTTCACCATATATAAAATATATGTCATTTTTTTAAGTTAGATGAAAAAATCATAAGTAATTTCTTGTAAAAATATTCAATCGGGATCCTTTTAGAAATGAAAGTGTTTGCTGTGTTTAAAATGCAGAATTTCCGTTGATTTATTTAAATCCTGCTTTCTCTATTTATTCATTCATCCAGCAATCACTGAGTGCCTGCTCTGTATCCGTCACTGTTCTAGGTGTTTCTAAACATATCAGTGGGCAAAACAGACATGGATCCCTGCTTTTAAGTTGCTAACAGTCCCAAATTAAATGGGTCAATGTGGTATCTAAAAGCTGAGAAGTGCTAAGAAAGGGAGGAAGCCTGTGACATTGCCCTATCATCTGCCAGCTGCTTGACAACATTTTTTTTTAAAGTTATAGATATGCCTGTATTTACTGATTAGCATTTTTGCCTTTGTTAATTGATGGATCACACACTAGAAGATTTCCAGAAATAGCAGACAGGGTGCATGTGTGTGTGTTTTAAAACTTGCTGGGCTATCATCATTGCTTTATTCCCCAAGCTTTTGCAATATTTAACGCCTGCAAGCATATATATCAAGATGTCACCTGGGGTGAGTGGAAAGGTTGGTTTCAAGGACACTGTGCTCAATGCAAATCCCATTTCATGTGCTACTGAGTCAGAATCACACTGAGTTATCAAGTCCTAGAGCAGCTCTTTTTGTCTTCTGTATAAAAAGACCAACCACTCAAATGTTACAGAATTCAAACACCCAAGTCATTAAGATGTGGTTGTACATAAAAGAGGCATCCCTGATATTTCAAAATAGACAAGAAGAATGTGCTTTAGGAATCATTCTTCTCCAAATCATAATATCTGGCACAAAACATAAATAAAGCCCTCTTTTTCTCCTTCAGTGCCTGCCATGAAGGAGTCACTGAGCAGACTTGTTATCTGCCAGGAACAGCGAGTTGTGGAGAGGCCTTCAGCTAAAAAATACTCCTCCTGTATTTTTTAACAAGGCAGAGACTGAGAACACAAGTAATTCCCCAACAGACAGCAACAGGGCCAACAATTCAAAAGCATCTGCGACATTATCATCCAACACACCAAAATATTAAGCTCCATGCTGTTTCTCTTTAGCTGCAAGACCTACATAAAAATAAAGTGGTTTTGCTCTTTGCTCTTATTTCTTGTTTTTAATCATGTATCTTGGAAAACTCAGTCTCTAGTCAGGTTCCATAGATGTCCTAATGGACCTCCAATCTTAAATCTATGCCGTATCACAGGATTCCTCCATGATAATGTGTTTATTTGTCAGTTACCTTTTCCGCTTTCCTCTCTTTCACCAGAACATGCATGATTCTGCTCACAGGGAATGCCTTCTCACCTGCTAAAATGCCACCCACATTTCTAGTTCCAACACAAGTCCCTTTCTTTAGTGAAGAAAACCAACAATCAACCAACACAGTTAGAAGTGACCCATTCCTCCTCTCAGCTCACTCAGCATGATCTTCTTCTCAGAGGCTCATAGCCCAACCAGAGTGATAAGAATTGCAGGCTCCATGAACCGAACCCAATTTAAACCCAGGTTGCATTCTCAGAAGTGATTTGCAAATTCTGTTATTACAGTTATTAGGATGGATGATCCCCAGGTCAGTCCCTAAAAGAGCATCTAACCCCTAAAATATCTGAGATACAGTAGAACACCTTTTGTAGAATTATGTTTCTGAGAAAATGCATTGCTACTTCTACAACGCCAACATCAGCTGATCAAAACTGTAGGTGATCCAAAACTGCTTGTGTGGTCGCTGACGATCAAATACTCTACTAGGTCCCACAGATTAGTTTCTGGCTTCCTTAGGAGTCCATAGGACGGATCCTCATCCTGTGACTTACAAGTCTCCACTTTACAGCTTCTGTGAAATCTCACATGGACTTCTAATGCTCCATGGTTTCCCAGCAACAGAAAATATGTGTCAGGTGAGGGAATGGAAGGAGCCAAGCATCGATTCCACCCTGGTCCACAGCACTGGCTTACTCAGCTCCCTAACATGCATACAAAGGCCTCAGGCTCACTTCAAGCCATGAAATAGAGTCAACATTTTGCTTTGTTTCAGCTGACTTTGTAAAAGCACACAAATTTAAAACGAAGATAATGGCATCTGGCCCTTTTGCATCTGCTCCCTTACAACTCACGTACAAAAGCATTCTTTTGATAAGGTGCTTAAGATAAGGCAGAAGGAAAAGCTCTGGTTCATGGATGGGCGGCTCTGATCTGAAACACAGTCAATCAAACTCTGACAACCCCAAATACTTCGAAAGAAAGGAGATGGCAAAATGTTTATGTCCATTTCCGTTTCCTCCTATTCCTTTTGGAGAAGCCTAGAGTTGTTCTTAGCAAGCAAAGCAATAAGAAGAATCATCCTAATTTGGAAAACACCACCCTTTCTCAGAAAGCCCAGTTCTGCGGCAGAAATTAGAAGTTTCTCTTACCTCTTAGCTCGCCCATATCCAGAGTTGTCCCCAGCTGCTCTAACAAAGCAACTCTTGCCGCATTCTTTTTGTGCTTCTTGCCATCGTAATGCTGCTGGGCCATCAGAGGATTGTTGAACCAGGCTGCACAGAGTCCACAGTATCTGTCTGAATCTCTTCTTTGATAGGGAGATGGAACCACTGGAGCAGTGTCCACCCTTGGAGGTTTAAGTGAGCTCAGAGGCGTGGCTGGGGAGAAAAAAAGAGAGAATCACAAGCCAGGTTAGTCCCTTCCTGAATGCACGCCTCCTCGGCAGCTGAAGATGGAAGAGTCTTATATTCATTCTAGAGCTCAAAAGTCCAAGAATTTGGGAAAGTGCATGAAAGAGAATGAAAAGATCTTGACTGAAGACTCTTGAGGACCAGGGTATCATTAACAGCCAAGAAGGTGGAAGCCACTTAAACAGGTACTTCATGAGTGTGCATCATGGACTGAAAGCACCAGCATCGCCTGTAGTTTATTGAAGATGCAAATTTCAGGTTCAGTCCTGGACCACTGGATGGGAGTGTACGTTTATGAGAGCTTCAGGTGACTGTGCAGATTAAATTTGGGAAGCACTGAATTAGGATTCAGTGGTGCTCATCCTTGACGGAGCATTAGGATCACCTGGGAGGGGTTCAACATTTTGCTTTTGAACCTGGGCTACAATTAAAAATTTCTAATTTATTGCAGAGATTGCAGTCTGCTATGGCTTCATCTGATAGTTCCGGAGACCACTCTTTAGGAGGAAAGAAAGGTGTTGTTTTTGTTTAATAAACTCTAGGAGGTCAAGAAATGATTTATTAACCAAAGCCAAAACTTTAAGTAAACATTGAACAGTCAGGACTTGAAAGATTCTGAATGAATGAATTATCATCTGTGTGCTATAAATGGGTCTAACTAATAAGTAAGGGATTTGCCAAAGTGAAAGAAGCAGACCCATCAGTTGCATAGATGGTACCAACTGACAAAGTCACACTCATTTTATTGTCAGTTACTTGTTTATTGTGAGAGGTTATTTTCAACCCAAACCTGCTAAAATTGATGTTGAAAGTACAATATTTTTTTTAGACCAAAAGACGAACACTGTAGAGCACATGTTGCTTGTCTAAACTGAAAAGATGGGACTTTCACTATTTTGAGATACACAGCCTCAGCTATTAGCACATTCCATTGTGAGCTTACAGTTATTTTGGGTTCAGGGTTGGGGGGGGAAGGATCTAACTTGGAAGGGTTTACTAACAGAAAACATAATTAACTTTTTTAATGCATTACAACACTCAGTTGCTTGCATCTTTTCAATAACTATGAGTTGGATTATTGTCCTTCTCAGATGATGGACTTCAGAGATGTCAAAGTTTGTTTTTCTTCTTTTTAAAAATAGTTATTTATTTGCCTGGACCAGGTCTTAGCTGTGGCATATAGGATCTAGCTCCCCAACCAGGGATCAAGCCCACGCCCTGCACTTCCATACAGAATGCAAAAACAATGCAGATGAACATTTATGGGAAACAGAAACGAATGCACAGACACAGAAACAAACTTGTGGCTACTAAAGTGGGACTGGAGGGACAAATTAAAAGTATGGGGCTCATACACACAAATTACTACACGTGAAACAGATGAGCCTCAGGGATCTACTGTACAGCATGGGGTATTATACCCAATATCTTCTAATCATCCAAAATAGAGTATAATCTGCAAAAATACTGAATCATTATGTTGTACAACTGAAACTGACACTAATTTGTAAGCCAACTGTGTCTCAATAAAAGATAAATAATCTATATACAAATAAACACTTGCTAAAGGACATTTTAATTCAGAAAATGTCTGCATGTCACAATACCTAGAGAGCTTTTTTGGACCTACCCAGAGATTTCACCATTAGGGAAGTTTTTAGCTACTCTGGATGAAACCGAGTGGTATTATTTCTATACGGACTTAGAAATAAGAAGTCTCTTGAAAGCCTCATTGCTAGATTTAGTAATACATCACCTGGTGATGATAAAACTCCAACTGGGGCTGTACCATTCCTGCAGCCACACAGAATCACTCTGCTCTGACTTAGAAATGCTAATAAAAGCTACAAATATGCAGTTGACCTGTAATGTGAAAGGACTTCTATCCACTTTTCTGAAAGAAATTGGATCTCTCTTCCAAAGTTTCCAGCATCTTTATCAATTTCTGAGGATTTATGACCATCTATGGTCTTGGATAGAAATGAAAAACATATCAAACATTTCCAGTCTGGATGAATGCTGACTCGTGAAGCATAATTTACTTTTCTCTAAACTGGACCCTAAAAAACATTTCAGAATTGATTTTGTCAATTGATACCTTATATACCACATTCTGGCAGGAGCGATACACCATAGAATTTTCATCAAATAAGATAATCTTATCTTGTGCATCAGAAAGTAGTTTAATGTTGCATTTGCATGGGAGCTTCTTCTCTTTAATAATCCTACCATCCTGGCACAGACCCAGAGTTTAATTTTTCTTATGCCTCTATGTCTAGGTGTCTTCATCAGTCGAAGCTCAGTTTATATTCCCTACGTGTGTGTTAGTTGCTAAGTGGTCTCCGACTCTTTGCAGAGTCAGAACTGTTATCTCGCCAGGCTCCTCTGTCCATGGGATTCTCCAGACAAGAATATTGGAGTGAGTTGCCATTTCCTACTCCAGGGGATCTTCCCAACCCAGGGACTGAACCTGGGTCTCTCACAGTGCAGGCAGATTCTTTACCATCTGAGCCACCAGGGAAGCCCATATCCCCTATAGGAAAACAAAGGTAGTAGCTGGGAATGAAACAGCTTTGACTCAAAACTGGAAATCAAAGTGGAGTTGGACCCCACCACTCCTGAACTGCCTGACCTTCAGCCAATCTCTGATGGCTCTGGTCTCCACAAGGTTATCTCCGCATATTTCAGAGAGTACAAATAAGGCATCTCATTCTGGAAATTTCGCATTCAAAAAGGAACCCATTTTCCTCCGATTCGTTGATCACAGTATCCAAACGCTCAATGCAGCTTTTGGCAGGGTACCAGTGTATCTGTGACCAAGAGGGTTCCCAAGACATGGGGCTTTCAGGGCTAAAATGGGAAAGTGAAGTGAAGTGCGAGTCTCTCAGTCGTGTCCGACCCTTTGTGACCCCATGGACTATACAGTCCATGGAATTCTCCAGGCAAGAATACTGGAGTGGATAGCCTTTCCCTTCTCCAGGGGATCTTTCCAACCCAGGGGTGGAACCCAGGTCTCCCACATTGCAAGAGGATTCTTTACCAGCTGAGCCACAAGGAAAGCCCATAATGGGAAAAGTTCTGAGCAAACAAGGATGAGTTGATCACCCTAGCCTCTGGGATCAGAATGGATTTAACATCCCACTGGAGAAAAGAATTAAAAGAAAAACAAGTTCAGAAATAACTGCTCAGTAGACTAGAGCAGGTTTTCTTTCAACCAAGCAGAGAAGAGCCATTGGTAGTTCTCAAAGGCTTACTTGTTAGATCATTAAGTGGGTGTCCTTTGCCAGAGAAGGCGGTAACACAGTTTTCAGGAAATGGTGTAATCGTGTTCTCACTGACCTATCTGCCTTCCAGTCGAGAGTCACATGAGGACCTTCAACCCCCACACCCATCTAAGTGAGGCCTCACTGACATCTCTTAGTTCCAGCACTTTGTCTCTCTCTCTTCCTCTCTTTCTTCCTTTTTCCTTCTTTCCTCCTTTTCTCTCTCCCTCTTTCATTCATTGTCACAAAGAATTTGGGGGCTTTTGAAATAATCCTGTAAATGGATGCATTTAAAAACAGGCAGTTTTCTAACTGAAAAAGACACATACACCTCGCTGTTCACAAGAGCATTATTTGCAACTGCAAATACACGGAAGCAACCTAAGTGTTCATCGACAGATGGACAGATAAGAAAGATGCGGTACATATATATACAATGCAGTATTACTCAGCCATTAAGAGGAATGGAATTTTGTCATTCACAGAAACATGGATGGACTTCAAGGGCATCATGAAATACGTTAGACAGAGAAAGACAAACACTGCATGATATCCCTTATATGTAGAATCTAAAAAATACACTAAACTACTGCCAATAACAAAAAAAAAGAAGCAAACTCACGGATACAAGTTGCTTCTTCTCACGGAGAAGCAACCAGTGGTTACCAGTGGAGAGGAGGAAGGTGTGATACAGGGCAGGGTGGGAGAGGCACAAATTATTTGGTTTAAGACAGGCTCAAGGATATATTGTACAATATGGGGAAAACAGCTAATATTCTGAAATAACTAAATGGAAAGTAACCTTTAACACTTGTATAAAAATTTTAAAAATAATAATAAAAGTCCATAATACATTCCCCAAAAAAGTATGTGCTTTTCTTACTTAAGAGTTTTTATCCATGATACTAAGTCTTCCAAGTTTTGTGATATTATGCAATTTATCCTGCTTGCTGTTGTATTGTTTTTAAAAATTTGAGCTGTCCAGCTTGACCAACGGGGCAGCTTGAAGCTCGGGAGATAAATCAGCCAGTGTAGGACTCCTACTTAATAAGCAGAAAAGGAAACGGCAGCAATCAGCTCTCCTGACTTGAGACCCAGCACCATATTTCAATGTCAACTCGTTTCCAGTATTGTCGAGGGTGCCACAGGCCAAATACTAACAGATAAACTACAGAGCCAGAACACATTTCCCAGGCTTCAGCATCTGTTCTCAGTAGGGATTATTTGAAAATATGCATGTTCTCTTAAAATAATTTTCCTAATTTCCAGGCCATATGATAAACTGCCTTTCATTTCTCTCACTCTATTTTCCTACCCTAAACCAAATTCATAACAGGAGGAATTCTTCTTCAAGTATCACTGCTTTTTGTACGTGCTGTTGACAGTTCAATGTGACCAGGTCACTTAGTGCCTGGCTGAAAAGCAGCTGTCCCTACACAGCTTAGCCCAAAGAGTCCAGCCCCTTCTGCAGGTAAATGCCTCAACTCCATGCAAACTGTGCAAAGTTGGGGCTCAAAATGTAGATTCCCTTTGTGCCTCTCACAGAGGACAGCATCCCCTTGTGCAGACAGTAAATGTTCAATAAACATGTGATGAATAAATGAAGAAAAGAACTAGTAAATTTCAGCTAATATCAACTTTCATGTTTTAATAAATGCCTTATGATAGCTAAATTTAAAATCTTTGATAATTTCATGTGGAATGAATTAAATACATTGTGGATCTCTACACTCTGAAATGACCCAGGTTCCATCCCTGTATCTGGAAGATCCCCTGGAGAAGGAAATGGCAACCCACTCCGGTATCCTTGCCTGGAAAATCTCATGGACAGAGGAGCCTGGTGGGCTGCAGTCCATGGAGTCACAAAGAGTCGGGCACGACTAAGTGACTAATACTTACACTCTGATATTTCAGCAGTCAAAACTATGTTTTAGAAAAAATATTTAGTGACCTGGAGAAATGTGAAAGATATAATATAAATGAAAAGACAGAGATTACATGGGGGATGTAAACCAAATTACTTATTAAATTATGCACATAGACATATAAAACTATGAAGACTAGCAAGCTGTAAATAAAAATCTTAGGCAATGGTTATTTTTAAGTTGTGGATTATGGATGATGTGGTTTATACTCATGGATATATAACCCTTGATGTGGGGAAAATCATTTTTATTTTTCATCTTATATAGAGGCCACATTTCATGCTAACTTGTTTTAGTGCAAAGTCCAGAAAATGGTGCTTAGGGGACTTTTGGTGCCACAATCAGGTCTTAAATTAAATCTCACAAGATGTTTACTGCAGTAATTTATTCATTAATTTATTTTTGATTGGGGGAGATAGGCTGGGCGACAGCTGACTCAGTCAGAATATAATGTCAAAGCTCCAGCTTCTCCCACAAAGGAACTGGGTGACTTCTTTTCCACTACAGCCAGTCCCAAAAAGGCTCTCATGATTTAGACAAAATGAAGCATTCTCTTGCTTCTCCTCTGATATGTTAGGAAGTGAATACTGCTATCTGAGGCTGCAAGACAGAATAGAAAAATCCATGAGCTATTTCTTAGATGCCATGAAGAAAATTAAAGAACACTATCAAATATCCCATATTCCAAAGCACGTGTCATTAAACACTTCCTGAGAACACACAAAGATGAGGGTGACTTACCAGGACCATCATTCCAACTCAGTTTTGTGTCAACAGCCTGAGTATAATCAGCCTATTAGCAAGAACTGCTCCCTTACCCACACTGCATTCATAGACCATCAGTCTCCATTAATATCCTATTCATAGATCATTGATTTTCATTAATATAGGATAATTCCCTCTAGTTCAGTCACTGATTAGGTTCTAAATATCTTGAGTATTCCTGTTTTCTGCAAAATCCTAATCTTTGAAACTAAGTCATTAAATAGAACTTCAGAGGAGATAAAAGCCCTTTTGTAACTTTCTCATGTTGCTTAACAAAAGACTCCCAGGGCTGTGATTCTCCAGTCTTCTAGGCATTGAGATAAGGAGGACAGAATGTAAGTTTCATGAGGACAGAATCTTTATCTATTTTGTCCACTAGTGCGTGCAGAATGAGGGGGGAAATGTCTTCTCCACTGAGCTATTTATTTAAGAGAAGGAATCACATTTTACTTTAGGAGAGGGGTCCCTCACATCCAGGATCTAATACCTGATGGTTTGAGGTAGACTTGATATAATAATAATAGAAATAAAGTGCAAATAAATGT
Organism: Procapra przewalskii; assembly: GCA_006410515.1. Lineage (NCBI taxonomy): Eukaryota > Metazoa > Chordata > Mammalia > Artiodactyla > Bovidae > Procapra > Procapra przewalskii. The sequence continues at coordinate 987,349 of SJYF01000930.1, forward strand.
AATGTGCTTGAATCATCCCAAACCAAGCCCTAACCTGTGTCCACGGAAAAATTCTCTTCCATTAAATCAGTCCTTGGTGCCCAAAGTGGGGCTTCCCAGGTTGCGCCAGCAGTAAAAGAACCCACCTGCCAATGCAGGAGACAGTAAGAGACATGGGTTCGATCCCTGGGTGGGGAAGATCCTCTGGAGGAGGGCATGGCAACCCACTCCAGCATTCTTGCCTGGAGAACCCCATGGACAGAGGCGCCTGGCAGGTTACGGTCAAGAGGGCCACAAAGAGTTGGACACGAGGGAAGGAACTTAGCGTGCACACACACTTCAGGACTCTGCTGGGATGACACGGTAGCATCGTCTTTGTTCCAGACTGATCTTAAAAATGCCTTGCTGCACTGTGGGTACAGTACACTCAAGGCATTCGGTTTTCAAACACTTCAGTTAAGAAGCTTTATTCCCTCTGAGTTCAGTCTCAGAATCTTTAGTTATGGCCCCATCCTCAAACTCTGGGCAGAGGTGCCCTGGACCAGTCAGTGAAGAAACAGGAGAGCCCATACGATCTTTTACAATCCTAGAAGGCACAGTGAATCCATGAGACCCCATGGGAACCTCTACCTCCAGGTAAAATTCACAGTTTTCAGCATGAGATGCTACCATCCTTTCCATGCGCTCCACATCCCCAGGAGGCTGGACTTCTGGAGGCTGCTGTGTACCTCCAATCCATCCAACCAACCAATGAGGAACAGGGAATACAGTTGACAGCATCCAGTCTAATTTTAAGATTTGACAAGTCACACGGTGCCTGACAGGCAAATGCACTCATTAGTCAGTGTGGTTATTTGAGGATAAAGTGCAAAGTTAAGACTTCTCTCAACGTATGCACATTACTTTTGCGCATGGCTGAGAAGTCATTAGGACATAAATACTCATTAAGTTGTTTGGACCCGAAGAGTTATGACATCATCCGGCTGTATTCTTTGCTTATTGCTTGAGCAAGAATTAATGACCGGCTAATTGGACGCTGCTTGAAGTGCCTCTCCTCACAAATCTCAGACAAGAGGCAGAGTCGGCTTCTCCAAGAGGGACTCTTGACTCACTGCCACCCCCTGCCCACCCCCAGCAGGTGCCATTCTTAGTGTGGTGAGCGAGAGAGCATCACCCAGACCATCGTGAGTACAGTGAGAGAGGGTGGGTGGGTCACTGAGCCTGGGAACAGATACCAACCCCTGCTCTTTCCATTCTGCTATCGTCCCCGGCGTCACCTAATCCATACTCCATGCTCAAGGGGTGGGCATGATTTACTCATCCAGAAGCATCAGCTATGCATCCAGGGAGCCAGCTTCCTGGGATCGTTTCTTATAGCCTATGAATATTTATAGAGGATTAAAAGATGAGAAAAGTGATCCGTGCCAGAAGCACAGTGGAGATAAAGCGCCAGCTAAGTTTAGAGAGATGGAGAAAGAGGGTGGCCTTTTGGCCTGGGCTGGAGGGAGACTGAGACTTTAGAAGTCATTTTGAAGAAGTTGTCGTTGATACTGTCCCCCGAGGAGAACACGTGCATGTACACTTCCCTCCTTCACCCTTAGCCAGCATCTCCCCTGCCCCCAAAGGGACCTCCTGGCTTCTCCATCCAACCTCAGCTATGACCTTCCTTAAGCCCACATTCCTAAAGGAACACTGATCACAACAACTCAGAGTTTGCAAGTTATGAAAACTGCCACTGCTTTGTATTTATTTTTCATTTATTTTTACTTGGAGGATAATTGCTTTGCAATGTTGCATTGGTTTCTGCCGGACAACAATGTGAATTGGTTGTTGTTGTTCAGTTGCTCAGTCATGTCCGACTTGGTGAGAGACCCTAGGCTTCCTTGTGCTTCAATCTCTCCTGGAGTTTGCTCAAACTCAGGGCCACTGAGTCAATGATCCCATCCAACCATCTCACCTCCTGTCGGCACCTTCTCCTGCCCTCCATCTTTCCCAGCCTCAGGGTCCTTCCCAGTGAGTTGGCTCTTCACAAAAGGTTTAAGTATACTCAGGTTCCCTCCCTCCCATCTCAGCCCTCTAGGTCATCACAGAGCACCGGGCTGGACTCCCTGCGCTATACAGCAACTTCCCACTAGCTGTTTTATACCTCGTAATGTATGTGTTTCAATGCTGCTCTCAATTCCTCCCACCTTCTCCTTCCCCTGCTGTGTCTACAAGTCTGTTCTCTATGTCTGTGTATTTAAAACTTTGGATATTAGCTTTGCATATATTTTGCATGTATCTATTTGGCTAATCCAAACAATCTAGAAATAAAAGTACTTTGTATTAACTACCACTTAGAAACTGCTTGGTCTGTGCCTTTGGGAGTCAGCTCTATAAACCTCAAGTAACCCAAGAATTTCCAGAGGTCAGACTGTGACACAGACAGGGCTCTTTGGCTCCATCACATGACTTGCCCTCCAATACCTGGATCAAGAGAATCCAGAATATCAAAAGCTAAAGCAAGAAGGTTTTCCAGCCCCAGTGAGTTTAAGGACCACAGATTTATAGCACTGCTTCTGGTATTGGACCAAGGCTGGTGGACAGAGAATGAGGTTTTAGGCTGGATGAGACTTTGAAGGGAAATGTTAGAAAATCAATCAGGCAATCCAGTTTTCCTGAGGAAACAGAAGCCTATTCAGAGCCTGAACTGATTACATGTAGATGACACCACCCTTATGGCAGAAAGCAAAGAGGAACTAAAGAGCCTCTTGACGGAAGAGGAGAGTGAAAAAGCTGGCTTAAAACTCAACATACAAAAAATGAAGATCATGGCATCCAGTCCCATCACTTCATGGCAAGTAGATGGGGAAATAAGGGAAATAGTGACAGACTTTATTTTGGGGGCTCCAAAATCTCTGAAGATGTGACTGCAGCCATGAAATTAAAAGATGCTTGCTCCTTGGAAGAAAAATTATGACCAACATAGACAACACATCAAAACGCAGAGACATTACTTTGCAGACAAAGGTCCATCTAGTCAAAGCTATATGGTTTCTCCAGTAGTCATGCACAGATATAACAGTTGGACTGTAAAGACAGCTGAGCACCAAAGAATTGATGCTTTTGAACTGTGCTGTTGGAGAAGACTCTTGAGAGTTCCTTGGACTGTGAGAAGTTCCCACCAGTCCATCCTAAAGGAAATCAGTCCTGAATATTCATTGGAAGAACTAATGCTGAAGCTGAAGCTCTAATACTTTGGCCAACTGATGTGAAGAACTGACTCACTGGAAAAGACCTTGATGCTGGGAAAGAAGATTGAAGGTGGGAGGAGAAGGGGAAGAGAGAGGATGAGATGGTTGGATGGCATCACTGACTCAATGGACATGAGTTTGAACAAGCTCTGGGTGTTGGTGATGGACAGAGAAGCCTGGCATGCTGCAGTCCATGGGGTCGTAAAGAGTCGAACACGACTGAGTGACTAAGCTGAACTGAACTGCTCATCCGTAGTCATTCCTTTAACCATGGTTTTGACCACAAATTGCTCACTTCTTATCCAGACAGACACAGCCTAAAGGGAATGCTTGAGAGAGAACAGAATGATCTCAACTGAGGACTTCCTACCATTAACAGCCAAGGCAGGTGAAGCCTCTTACAACTTGCTACTCTGAGTGTGCTCCATGGATCAAAAACATCAACATCGCCTGGTAGTTTATTGGAGATAGAAATCTCAGGTACAATCCTGGGCCACTGGATGAGAATGTTCATAATGTATGAGAGCTTCAGGTGATTCGTATGCAAGTTAAATTCTGAAAGCATTGAATTAGGATTCAGTAGTTTTCATCCCTGTCTGAGGGTTAGAATCACCTGGTTGAACACTTATGCACTCTAGGTCACACTGTAAGTCAATTAAATCAGAATCCTTTGGCTTAGGGCTGAGCATCAGTAGGTTTCAAAGTTTCACAAACTGCTTCCAATGTGGAGTCAGGGCTGGGAACCATGGGACTGGAAGGACACCATCTGGCTTGGACCCTGTGTTCACCTTGATCACAGCAAGCCCCTGTAACCCCTTGTCTCACCCATTTGACTATAACCAGCACCATCTTGCTCTTGAGATCAACAGCACCATGCTGGCCCATCTTTAATTATTTTTAAGTGGCATCTTGTCCAACGACATGTAGAATTCAGGAACCTGGAGCCAAGACAGAGCCTTCCTGGCTCAGCACAAGGTCTCCCAGGACATCTTTCCAACCCCCTCCCATCAGAGGAGAGGTGGACCATGCCCTAGATGCTCTTTGGGCAGTTTTACTGCAGATGTTAGGGCTTCCCAGGCGGCTCAATGGTAAAGAATCTGCCTACGTTGCAGGAGACACAGGAAACATCTGGGTTTGATCTCTGGGTTGGGAAGATCCCCTGGAAAAGGAAATGGCCACCCACTCCAGTATTCTTGCCTGGAGAATCCCATGGACAGAAGAGCCTGGCAGGCTACAGTCCATGGGGTCGCAAAGAGTCAGACGTTCAACCGAGCTGCACAAGCAAGCACCACAGATGTTATTTTTAAAAGAAACGTCCTTTCCCCCTCCTTTTCAGATGAACAGATTTGATTTAACAAATTCTAAAATTATTTTAACTCTATGGCCACACCACCCTGAATGTACCTGATTGCCACTAATCTTGGAAGCTAAGGCTTATTTAACTTATATGCAGAGTACATCACGAGAAACGCTGGACTGGAAGAAACACAAGATAGAATCAAGATTGCTGGAAGAAATATCAATAACCTCAGATATGCAGATGACACCATCCTTATGGCAGAAAGTGAAGAGGAGCTAAAAATCCTCTTGATGAAAGTGAAAGAGGAGAGTGAAAAAGTTGGCTTAAAGCTCAGCATTCAGAAAAAGAAGATCATGGCATCCGGTCCCATCACTTCATGGGAAATAGATGGGGAAAC
>SJYF01000930.1:992760-1002862 GCA_006410515.1 Procapra przewalskii
AAAAAAAGTAAATAATAAAAAGTTTAAGAACTATTATATTTTGCTGCATTAATTCTACAGAAGTCCATGTATCTTTTTAAACAAATTAAAGAGATAATGGGAATGGAAAAAAAATAGCATAGCTTTTAAATGAAATCCAACAACAACTCAGGATGGAGTTTTTAATTATACAAAAAAATGATGCTAATGGTTCAACCTCATATTATTATTATTAGGATTCAAAGTACCTGCTTGGGGGAAAAAATACTTCCAGGGTGGTCCCGTGGCTAAGACTCCATGCTCCCAGTGAAGGAGTCTCAGGTCGGATTCCGGGTCAGGGAACTCGATCCCACACGCTGCAACTAAGCAAGACCCAGTACAGTCAAATAAATATTTTAAAAGAAAAATATTTATGTCAAAAAAAACTCTGCTTAATAAACATCAGTTCCCCAGCATCTCGGCCATAAGGAAAACTAAGACTGGAACTCAGTTCTCCTAACCCTGGCTCTGTGGTTTCCCACCGCCCTGCACTGCCTCTAGTTCTGCCAAGCTGGTCCACAGCCTGGCCCAGCAAGGACCAGGAACACAGTGAGCTTGAGGAAGGGCAGAGTCAGGTGAGGATAAGCTCACTTAGTGGTAATGAAATGTTCACATAGCTTGTCATAAGTTTCCAATATTATAGTAAGTGGTGTATGTCGTAGAATCATACATCAGAGCCAGAGAGCTGGCTTAAAGAAGAACAGTGTATGAGGGGTTACATACACCATCGCTGTGTGTAAATAGTTAAAGGATTTGGAATGGCTAAACCAGAAGAAAGGAGGCTAAAGACTGAAAACCTCTTGAGACTCATCGAGGATGATGGCCTTTGGACTGATGGCCAGCTATTTTCCAAATCTGCTCAAGAAGGGAAATGGACTGAGTCTGGAACAGTGGGCTTTTGGAAGAGAGGCCGCTTAAAGGAGCTCATGTCTGATGCCTAATGTGAAGCGCGCTTCCTGCCCTAGGATGAGTACCTGAAGGAGATTTCCAGAATGTGAGCATCATCAATACCCAGTGTTGGGGGATGCCAACAATGGGACAATCATGTCCAACAATGGGACTTAGAATGAAATGGAATCTTACTGGAATCAGAGAGATGGATAAGACGCTAAATCCAGATTCTGTGACTTTCTAGGTATAACTAGCCTCTGAATGAAACATTAAGACTTTTTTTTCAAAAATCCAAATTCTTCGTTTTTATGCATTCCCATCCTATATTCTAATTACTACACATAGCTCACTTGACATTTTCCAGCAAGCCACTCTCTGTGAATCAATGCATTTTGGGTTTGTTTATATAGTCCAGTGTTCTTCCCTGGAGAATCCCGGGAATGGGGGAGCCTGGTGGGCTGCCATCTATGGGGTCACACAGAGTCAGACATGACTGAAGTGACTTAGCAGCATATAGTCGGGTTGGGTACATCTTTCTTTTTTTTTTTTTTTTAGTTGGAGGATAATTGGTTTACAATGTTGTGCTAGTTTATGATGTACAAAACATGAATCAACCATAAATATACATATATCCCCTCCCTGGGGAGCTTCCCTCCCACTCCCCATCCCACCCCTCTAAGTCATTACAGAGGATCGAGCTGATCTCCCTGAAAAAAGCAAAATTCTTGAATATTAAATCATCAGAGTTATATATATATATCTTTCTTTATGACTTATTTTTACTAAAAATCACCTGCCTTGGGTGATAATAAAGATCAAGAAAAACTTTGTCAAAGTTAGTTTTTGCTTCCCTGGCCCATTAGTATTCTTGGTCTATTAGTTTTACTGTCTGAAAGTGAAAGTCTAAGTATTAATATTTCATCCATTCTATTGATGGAAAAGCAAAATGAAGATGTAACAATTTGCGCTCTGCACTAATCGAGATGTGATTACAGTAAGAATTCACAAGGAGGCCTTTAACCCTGGACTCTTGCTTCCAAGTAAGTGACTCCAACAGGTGGGACAAATTACCATCACACCTTCCAGTGACCCAGGGCTGTTGGCTTCCAAAGACCTTTGTATATTTCAGGTTAGAGGCTAGCACTTGAGATTCCAAGGTCGTGTCTTTAGCCAGTATCGCTAACAGTGGCTGTAATTCCTGCTCCTTCAACATAGCCAACATTCTCTTGAAAAACTAGATGGATTTGTAATTAAAACCACAAACTGTGTGCCCAACAGACCACAGAAGAAGGTCACTTAGCAGTAAACCCTAGACAAGAGAAGCCGCTTCTCTGAAGGCTGGTCATACAGTGAGAAAGCATGAAATGTTATCTTTCTGTTTTCAGATGGGGGAACTTTGTGTCTAGATCACATGATGATTTATAGCACAGGATAACCTGTAGAGAAATTGTCTGTTTTTCTTTAGACCACCTCTTGATAAGGAAAGGTGCTTTTCTAGCACATTCCAACAAGAGAGATAAACCTGGAAGTATGATTTTTCCCACCCCATGAGAGAAGGGACACTGCATTTATCCTGGGCTGCCTGAGAGGTAAAAGGATCTGAATGTCAGACGGGTGGGTCCCATGTCAGGACAGGAACTGCTACTTAGGGATTAGGAAAAAAGAGGGCTGTACATATGGATAGAGACTGGGGTGTCCAACGTGGCTGGACCTCCCCGGGGAATGTCCATATGGGACTACGGTCTTTGCTGCAAAAGCCTAGCTTGGCACAGAGGGATTGAAACCACCAGTGAAACGCATTGACCTGGAAGAAGACACCAGGCTATAACAGGAGAGACAAGTGAGACCCACATCAGGGAAAGCCCCAGGTCTTCATCTTGAGCCCGTGGAAGCGAGAATCCAGCTATCTCCTGGTGATCAGAAAGCTCCAGGCTGAGGGATCTCTTTGAGGGTCCCCCACATGTCTCTGGGCCCTGTATGGTCCTAAAGAGAGGGTACCCCAAAGAATGACCAAGACTGGCCTTCTCATCAAGCTTCAAGGCTAGAGGACACATGTCAGATAAATTGATTTTTTAAATATAAAGAAATATAATATTGATTGCACTCAAGTGCTATCCAGTAATTCATACTCATTGCATCTGTTTATTGTGGAAACCAAGCTGAGTGTTAATCAAGACTTTTAAGGCTTACGTTTAAACTATATAGATATTTGAGAAGATAAGAGTACAGTTTTGGACATTTACGACCAATTATTTCAGGTAGAATGTTTACTGTACAAGTACCTTCTCAATCTCATCAAGCAGATGGTTTTAGGGTTCTGATCTTTAGTCAATGATTGAAGAGTTGCCGCCCGAACATCTCTCACTCATAGTTTCCTGAATCATGATCATTCCGTGCACAGATGCCAAGACCTGAACATGTCTTCTACTGACAGTTTCAGAGAAAGCACAGGAAATTGGTTATTTTATTGTTATGCTATATTCTTTCCTAAAAATGTGTCAAAGAACACTTTCTGGAATCAGGGTATAACCACATCATAAAAGCTGCTGATATCATCAGCTATCTTCTACTGCTATTAGATTACCTAGAGGAGAAAAATGAGTTTGGGAAGATTTGGGAAAATCGGCTAGGCAGTCGCCTCATTGTCAAAATCTTTAATTCTATCTAATCATCAACCTGGTGTTTTATTGGTCATCAAATATAAAATAAAAAGTCAGTAGCCTCGACTGGATCACTGTTCCAGGCCTCATATGATCCACTGTACAAATGCATGGCCAAAGAATTTGGCTCACCTCCCATTGCTAGTTCATTCAAACCTAATTCCCCATAGAGAAGCCAACGACCTGACTGGGGCAATTTCTCCTGGTTCGATTTCTCCCTGAACATTCTCCTGACCAGGGAATGATCACTGCAAGAGAAGGGAAGCCTCTTTGCCATCCACCAGTTTTATCACCTTGGACAAATAATTTCATCTCTCTAGGCCTCCATGTCCTCATCAGGAAGATGAGGTGGTTGAAATAATAATTGCTACGTGCCTTCCAGCTCTGTAATTCTGAAAATCTATTACTTGCTGTATTTGTAAACATTAGATAAGCCAAAGGCATCATCAGAACGAATGCATTGATCTGAAGACAATGCCTTAGAACATGGCAGCTTTCCTAATTTAAAAGGAAATGCACTGCTGTGAGGATCTGCCTGTTTGACAAACTATTGTTTGCATCTATTAAAACAAGTATCCAGACAGGTTCTGCCAGGCAACCCAAATAACCTGATTCAGATGATAGAACTGCTGTGGTAAAGAAACTCTTCTATGCGGATATGAGGCACCAACTGGACCTGAAATGCATATATTATTCAAAACGTGAATTTATAAAAGTTTCAAAGAGATCCAGAATACCCTGATCTTTATTCATTCAACAGACAACTCAAAGAAGCAATTCGGTGTCTGCCATAGAAATTTATGGAAAAGTTCTGAAACTCTGTCTCTCTCATTTTCAACAGGAAATAAGTAAAAAATAGAGACAAGCAGCATGGTTTGAGAAGAGGAATACACGATCAGCAGACCCACACGGGATAAGCAGGGCCCCCGCAGGCGTCGGCTGTGTGTCTCTCCTCACAAGGTGGGTCACTGCTCCTACAAATGAGAAATTCTCTTCTTTTTTTTCTTGAGCTTCATCTTTTTAATTGAGTGACATTTTTGTATAAATATCAGTCTTTGCATCTTCATTGCAAAGACTGAAAATCTATTACTGTCATCGTAGTGACAGCTTCGGGGTTTGAACTGTGCTCTTCACTAGGTGAGCAAAAGTCTGTAGATCATTTGACGAAGCATTATTTATCGTCACCTAGAGGTCAAGAGGAAAGCTTTAGAAAACGCAGTCAGAAGTCCTGGGTTCTGACTTCCTTGGCGGTCCGGTGGTTAAGGAGCCGCCTTCCGATGCAGGGGACAGAGGTTCAATCCTTGGTCCAGCAACTAGGATCACACATGTCTCGGGGCAACTAAGTTCAAGTGCTGCAACTACCAGGCCTGCACCACAACTAAGACCCGACGAAGCTAAAGAAATAAATACTTTTTTAAAAAGAAGTCCTGAGTTCAAATTCCCATTGTGTATTTCATTATGTGACACCAGGCAATCACCGTACCCTGTAGAGTTTCAACTTCCATCCACAAAATGGAGCTAATACTACTTTATATTTATTTTGAAGATTCAATGAAACAATGAAGGTGATATTTCTGATATAATATCTTAACAACTACCAGCTATGATCATTGATTTTTCCTCATGAGCTTAGATTCAGCCTAGAGTTTACCACACTGCAGGATCTCTAAAACATATGGCATTTTTATTTCATGGCTGAGAGAGAAACAGGTTTTTTTGAAAGTTTCATTTTATAAATGAAATGAATATAAAGGAATTTTATCACATAGATGTTTGATTCTTACTATTCCTGGAAGTTATATTCTATAAACTCTCCAAGTATACTGAATTAGCAAATATTGATCAAGTGTTCCTTGGAGGAATAGAGTTAGGTTCCTGCGAGGCTGTGGTCACATTCTGATCAACTGGTCAACATAGAATCTTGTTGTACATGTGCTTCTGTTTAAAGACACCTTCTTTCACATACATTTTTGATTCACTAGCTTTTAACTCAAATCCACCACATTACAATGCATGCCTGGACAAAGCTTATCTAAACATACACATTTTCCCATAAGGCATATCAAAGCCTTCTCGCACTTAGAAGCCCTAGAGAGCATTCCAGCACTCTCCTGGGGAGCCATTTTAAATGGCAATATTTCCAACAAAAAGCACAAAAGTGCAAAATACTGGCAGGAGCTAGATTGTAAAAAAGGCATTTGTTTGCCATATGAGAGTTGAAATTCAGAAGACAGAGTGTGGCCTTCAGCTGAGAACATACTCACAGGGCAACTCAAATGTTTTACCACTTTGTACACAATTGCACACATGGCCCAGGAAACGCCATGAGTGTTGATTTTGTGGTTACAAAGAAATTTTAGCGAGTAGGTGCATTCACAGACACAAAATCTTGCAAATACTGAGGGTTGTATGTTTATGTATAACTATATATATATATATATTCTTTCAATACTTATGTGTAGGGACTACAGTAAGCACCTTCTCCTTTATTACAATAGTTACATAAACTCAATATCCCCATAATCTTACCAACATGCAGTTGAGGGCTGAGGACTTTAATTGCAAAAGTTCACACAGGTATAACCAGAATGTAAAGCCGAGTCTGATTCCAGGGCCTATATTTGTCTTATTCTTTATTCTGTGTTTCGCCAAATTTGTTTTTTAAAATCACACAAGTGGCCAGGCATGCCACTTCTTGTCAAATTGGAAAACCACTGCCTTTGATCATCACATTGACATCAAATTTAAATAAGCAAGTTAACTTAATTTGAAAAGCAAGCTACAGATATTTACATGCTTCTCGTTATTCTAATGCATCCTTTCAATTTTCAGTATTCTAACAAATATTCATTAAATGCCTACTAGGTGCCAATAAGTATTGCACATGCAGTCATCAACAGAGAGGTGATGACAGGAGGCCTCTGGAGCACGTCAGACTGTTCTCCATCCATCTCCTAAGGTTAAGATACACACACCACTACAGCAACTTCAAACTCTTACTGGTCAAAAACTGAAAGAAAGGTTAAAGCTAAATGTGATGCCATTACCTGTCAAGCCAGTGATTTGGGGGAATTATATATAAAAAAAGCACTCTATCCATTTTGGCTAAGAATGATGGATGTATTCATAAAAGCTTATGTGTGAAACAGTAACGTTCAGGGACAATGTATCAAGCAGGATGGATTAGACTCTCCTGAAATAACAAACAGCTCCAAAGGATTGCAAAAAAAGCCTTCTTTTTTGCTTTTGCAAAATCTAATGTCAGTTGAATGGCTCTCTTCCATCTTGTAACCGGTCTTAAGACATCTACTCCATGAACTTCCCTGGAGCATCAGTGGTTAAGACCCTGCCTGCCAATGTAGGGGAAACGGGTTTGATCTTTGGTGTCCCACATGACGTAGGCAAGCAAGCCACAACTGCTGCAGCCCATGCACCCTAGAGCCCACGTTGAGCAACAAGAGAAGCCACTGCAATGAGAAACCTGTGCACCTCACCTAAAGAGCAGCCTTGCCCACCACAACTAGAGAAAATCTGTACAGAGCAACCAAGAAAAACTGCAGACAAAAATAAGATGAATAAACTTTTTAAAAAACACATCTCTCAATCATCTGAAAGTCTGGGGAAGGCAGAAGCAAAGACTGTTTGGATGAGCAAAATTTCTGCCACAAATACAAATAACTATTCCTGATAATTTTGAAAATAATACCTAACCCCTTGCCCATCAGAAAAAGACCCAGTTTCCCCCTCAGTCTCATCAGGAAGCTCCTATAAGCCTCTTATCCTTCTCCATCAGAGGGCAGATAGAATGAAAACCACAGTGACAGAGAACTAACCAATCTGATCACATGGACCACAGCCTTGTCTAACTCAATGAAATGACGAGCCATGCCAGATAGGGCCACCCAAGACGGGCAGGTCATGGTGGAGAAGTCAGACAGAATGTGGTCCACTGGAGAAGGGCATGGCAAACCACTTCAGTATTCTTGCCTTGAGAACTCCATGACAGTATGAAAAGGCAAAATGACAGGATACTGAACGAGGAACTCCGCTGGTCGGTAGGGGCCCAGTATGCTACTGGAGATCAGTGGAGAACTACCTCCAGGAAGAATGAAGAGATGGAGCCAAAGCAAAAACAACACCCAGCTGTGGATGTGACTGGTGATGGGAGTAAAGCCCGATGCTGTAAAGAGCAATGTTGCAAAAATCTGGAATGTTAAGTCCATGAACTAACGCAAATTGGAAGTGGTCAAACAGGAGATGGCAAGAGTGAATGTTGACATTTTAGGAATCAGTGAACTCAAATGGGTTGGAATGGGTGAATTTAACTCAGATGACCATTGTATCTACTACTGTGGGCAAAAATCACTTAGAAGAAATGGAGTAGCCATCATAGTCAACAAAAGAGTCCGAAATGCAGTACTTGGATGCAGTCTCAAAAATGACAGAATAATCTCTGCTCATTTCCAAGGCAAACCATTCAATATCACAGTAATCCAAGTCTATGTCCCAGCCAATAGTGCTGAAGAAGCTGAAGTTGAATAGTTCTATGAAGACCTAAAAGACCTTCTAGAACTAACATCCAAAAAAGTGGTCCTTTTCATTATAGGGGACTGGAATGCAAAAGTAGGAAGTCAAGAAATACCTGGAGTAACAGGCAAGTTTGGCTTTGGAATACAGAATAAAGCAGGACAAAGGCTAACAGAGTTTTGCCAAGAGAATGCACTGGTCAAAGCAAACACCCTCTTCCAAAAACACAAGAGAAGACTCTACACATGGACATCACCAGATGGTCAATACCGAAATCAGGTTGATTATATTCTTTGCAGCCAAAGATGGAGAAGTTCTATACGGTCAGCAAAAATAAGACTGGGAGCTGACTGTGGCTCAGGTCATGAACTCCTTATTGCTAAATTCAGACTTAAATTGAAGAAAGTAGGGAAAACCACTAGACCATTCAGGTATTACCTAAATCAAATCCCTTATTATTATACAGTGGAAGTGAGAAATAGATTCAAGGGATTAGATCTGATAGACAGAGTGCCTGAAGAACTATGGATGGAGGTTCCTCACACTGTAGAGGAGGCAGGGATCTAGACCATCCCCAAGAATAAGAAATGCAAAAAGGGGAAATAGTTGTCTGAAGAGACCTTACAAATAGCTGTGCAAAGAAGAGACGAGAAAGGCAAAGGAGAAAAGGAAAGACTCTCCATCTGAATGCAGAGTTCCAAAGAACAGCAAGGAACGATAAGAAAGGCTTCCTCAGTGATCAATGCAAAGAAACAGAGGAAAACAATAGAATGGGAAAGACTAGAGATCTCTTCAAGAAAATTGGGGATACCAGGGAAACACTTCATGCAAAGATGGGCTCAATAAAGATCAGAAATGGTATGGACCTAACAGAAGCAGAAGATATTAAGAGGTGGTAAGAATTCACAGAAGACCTATACAAAAAAGATCATCAGGACCCAGATTAATCACGATAGTGTGATCACTCACTTAGAGACAGACATCCTGGAATGCCAAGTCAAGTGGGCCTTAGGAAACATCACTATGAACAAAGAAAGTGGAGGTGATGGAATTCCAGTAGAGCTGTTTCAAATCCTAAAAGGTGATGCTGTCAAAGTGCTGCACTCAGTATGCCAGCAAATTTGAAAAACTCAGCAGTGGCCACAGGACCAGAAAAGGTCAGTTTTTATTTCAATACCAAAGAAAGGCAATGCCAAAGAATGCTCCAACTACCACACAATTGCACTCATTTCACACGCTAGTAAAATAATCCTCAAAATTATCCAAGCCAGGCTTCAACAGTACATGAACTGTGAATTTCCAGATGTTCAAGTTGGATTTAGAAACTAGAGATTAAATTGCCAATGTCTGCTGATCATCGATAAAGCAAGAGAGTTCCAGAAAAACATCTACTTCTGCTTTATTGACTATGACAAAGCCTTTGACTGTGTGGATCACAACAAACTGTTGAAAATTCTGAAAGAGATGGGAATACCAGACCACCCAACCTGCCTCCTGAGAAATCTGTATCCAGGTCAAGAAGCAACAGTTAGAACTGGACATGGAGCAACAGACTGGTTCCAAATCGGGAAAGGAGTATGTCAATACTGTATATTGTCACCCTGCTTATTTAACTTTTATGCAGAGACATCACGAGAAATGCCAGGCTGGATGAAGCACAAGGTGGAATCAAGATTGCTGGGAGAAATATAAATAAGCTCAGATATGTAGATGACACCACCCTTATGGCAGAAAGTGAAGAGGAACTAAAAAACCTTTTGATGAATGTGAAAGAGGAGAGTGAAAAAGTTGGCTTAAAACTCAACATTCAGAAAGGTAAGATCATGGCATCCAGTCCCATCACTTCATGGCAAATAGATGTGGAAACAGTGACAGATTTTATTTTGGGGAGCTCCAAAATCACTGCAGATGGTGACTGCAGCCATGAAATTAAAAGACGCTTGCTCTTTGGAAGAAAAGTTATGACCAACCTGCTGCTGCTGCTGCTAAGTCGCTTCAGTCGTGTC
>SJYF01000930.1:1009036-1020454 GCA_006410515.1 Procapra przewalskii
AGTCGGACACGACTGAGCGACTGAACTGAACACAGTGCTTATCTATATTTTCTCCATGTTCATCAAACTGTCTCCTCATTTGACACAATTTTAGTCAATGGGTTTATGTTCTATATTATTGAAAATTTTGTCATCATCAATCAGATGAGCTCAAGAATTTTTCCTTATAAATAGTATCTCTGCACCGTCACTTCACTGTTCATCATTTTTCAAAAGGCATCTTAAAGCTGATGCAATAGCTGTTCAGTTAAGCAAGAGTTTACTAGTCTGCTCTCTGTTTCTTGTTGTTTGTTTGTTTGTTTGTTTTGACCATAAGTAAATTCTCAGCCTTGGAAAGAAGTAGCCTCTTCCTTTTTCTTGAAATGTCTATTTTGCCCTTGCTCTGCAATCTATTATTTCCTACATGATAAACATCACCAAAACTTTCTCAGTGACCAACTGCAACCTCTATTTAATAGGGAGCACTCCTGCCAGGCACCAGGAACACTGCTCAAATGGGAGAATATGAGCTACCTGCAGAAAAATAAGGCCCACAATGGGTGAGAACCCAATGGATCTGGTACCAGGAGGAAAAGGTTCTCTCATTGCATCTGTATTATGCATCAAAGTAAGTAAAACACCAGAGTTCACAGGGCCTGAATTATTTAGCAGAAATTATCATTTGGCATTCAGCTCTGCTTTGACACACTTTAGCCTCACCAGGATACGTGGCCCCATGTTCAAGGTTTTTTTTTAAAGATTTCTTTAAGGAATCCAATATTTATCATAAAGAACTTGAGTCTATCATAAAGCTATGATGACTATGCTGGCTGAATTTTCCGAGAGAGTTTGCATCATTTTCCTTTTCTTCAAGACAGGTGATTCATTAACTGCTGCACAAAATACTTAAATCCAGCTTGATTTTTATTCCTCTGTTAGACTTCATGAAAATGAATAATGATTTGGGAAAAAATAAATCTTTTGTCAGACCATGTGACCTGGCGATTGTGCCCACAGGTCATCAATTACCTATATTCTGTGAGGGGAAGATTAATTCACGGGCTCCCCTCCTGCCTAGTTAGAAATTGAGGGTAAAGAGGACTCTCAGATAAGGAGTTAATCTATTCCTTAATGGAATGGTAGGAGCAAAGCATCTCTTTGTTAAAAGAGCAGCCATGGGTGAGTATCTGGCCTCACAAAAGCCCCTTCTCCTATTCCTGGCAGACCCCAAAGAATGCAATTTAAAATGGCATGGGGACAAGGATGAAGGTGGGGGTGGGACAGAGAAAGGGAATTCTGTATTTTTCTGCAAAACAATAAGGTGTCCAGAGTGATGGAGAGCATTGCCCTGCATATTTTGCAGCAGTTAGAAAACAAATACTTTCCTTCTTAAGGCATCTATTGGTAATAGCACTGGTAATTTGCAGTCAGTCTTGGGAAGTGTGTGTGTGTGTGTGTGTGTGTGTGTGTGTGTGTGTGTGTTCTAGGAGGCTGGCATGCAGTTCAGGGGTGGGGGAAGGGAGAGACTCCATAAAAGTTTCTGAGATTTGGAATCCTACCTATAGCCATTTATTAGCTTGACCTCGCGAGCGTGCTCAGTCACATACAACTCTTTGGGACTCCATGGACTGTAACTCGCCAGGCTCCTTTGTCCATGAGATTTCCCAGGCAAGAATACTGGAGTGGGTTGCCATTACCTTCTCCAGGGGATCTTCTCGACCCAGAGACTGAATCCGCATCGCCTGCATGGGCAGGCAGATTCTTTACCACTGAGCCACCTGGGAATGGTGGCAGATATTAAATCTTAGCATCTACCCAAGACCTTTATCACATCTTAAAAGTGAGATTTAAGGAAATATACTGCTGGAAGTTAGGGTGGGGAGTCCATGAAAGGAGATGGATTCTCTGGAGAGCGGATGGGCCTCCCAAAAGGGGTCTCGCCTAGCGAGGCACAAACCTCAGGACACCTGGGTAGGTACTGAGGCTGGACCCACCAAGTGTATCCCTGCTGAGCACTTCAAGCTGAGGTGCTTTGAGTTTCCTCATCAGTAAAAATTCAAAGAGGGACTTCCCTAGAGGTCCAGTGGTCAGGACTCCACACTGCCACGATAGGGAGCATGGGTTCGATTCCCTGGTCAGGGAACCAAGATTCTGCATGTCATAAGGTGTGGCCCCCAAAATTGTTTAATTAAAAAAATTAAAAATAAAAAAAGCTTTTAAAAACAAAAAGAAGTCATAGACACTTGAACCCCTTTGTGTGGTCTGCTGTGGAGCTGACTGAACCAGGCAAGAAAGGGGAGACTTGGCTTATCTGGGCCTCTAACCAGGCCCAGGACATGCCCCAGACCCACGATGGGGCAGAGCCAGCAGGTCCGGGAAGCGCAGATCAGGGAGTTGCTGAAGGGGTCGAGCCCAGTGAGGGAACAGTGGACAGCTCGGGAGGACTGAGAGCCCTAACTGACACTTCCCCACTCTGTCAGGGAATACTGGTCTGATGTTTAAAGGGACAAAAGGGGAAGGTTGTCAAGGTGAGAGTGGTTGCTTGGATTGCCCATTTTCACCTACTTATGCATAATATGGGCTCAAGCATCTCATTTTTCTTAAAATGAAGCACAAGATCATAAGCTAAAGCTTAACTCACAATCCACCCCTATTTAGAATCTATGCATCCGTTATGCCACTTCTAGCAAAGTCACCAGCTGAACCTGAGCTCAGGAACTAGTCCCTGTCTCCCTGGAGCTCTAAGGTGGAGACATCTCTACAGAAAGGGGCTGCCATCATTGTATGAAGTGTATTCAGATCGAGTTTCCCAGGCAAAGAACAGCCCTTAGACTGGATAATGACTAGTGGGTTTATGGTATTCATTCATTCAACACATTTTTAAGGACCCCCTAAATATGTGCAATGCTGTGCTAGAAGAATAAAACTCCACTCTCTGTTATTAAAGAGGCTGAGACTAGGGGAACTGGAGAAAGCAGGCACAAAATGAAACGAAAACATTATAATCAAAGAAATACAGTCTCCTGTTGGAACCATGCTCTCCCAATTAGGTAAAGTTAAAAGACCAGTCATGCAAATGAGCCTATTTGTGTGGATTTTCATCTTCCAGCTTTCTCTTGCTTGGTACGTCCTTCTTCATCATTGCTTATCTAATCTGGTCTATCCAAAACCTTTTTCGTGGCTCAGTTTAACCATCACTTTCTTGAGATGAAGCTTCCTCTGTCTCCCATCCTGATCGGCTGACGGTGACCTTGGGGTCTTCCATGTGTCCTGTATATGCCTCTTTTATAATAGAATGCTGAATTCTGACATGTACTTTTTTCATATTTGTTCCCCTCAAGAGGAACAAGGACATAAAGTTAAGGAAATTTTTTCATTAATCCAGGGGCCTCAGCTCCTAGTACAATGCTTGCCACACAGTAGGACCTGCAGGTGTTTATTGAATGAACACAGGAGTTGAGGGTTGGTTTGTGGGATTAGTAAATTGCATGCCATAAAAAGACAAAACAGGAAGATAGGTGACACAAGGGGGCCTATGGTCGGCCAGGAAGCTGGCCAGGAAGAGAACCAGAGTTTTCAACAGTTTGTAAACTAACTTGAGGGTCCAACTAGGGAACATTTTCCCAAAAGGTATGGTCATTGCATCATGGGTTTAATATACATTCTTAGATTTCTGCTCTGCTGTATCAATCTCATGAGATTCCTAGATTTCTGCTCAATCTCATTCACACCGTCATAGACAAGAATCAAAGAATAAGACAGAGGACCAACTGTTTTGCAAGAAGATTTCATGGAAGGCAGTTATGCCATCATTACAGAAGAGGGGCCAAGAAAGGTTAGGTGTCTTGAGAAGTCAGGCAGCTTTTTGAGGCCCATAAGACACCTTTTATGGGATATTTTACTAAGGCGGGTAAATGTAACTTACATAATGTCACCAACTCTGATTCCTCGAATGACCCCAGTGGAGATGCAACTATCCAGAGAGAATCTCAATTTTAACCAAGGTCCTAGAATGTGCCAGAATTTAGCTGTGTACTCCTGGCTATCTAAATCCCAGACCAAAGGCTGCTTGCAAATACCGATCACATCACTGTTACTGGAGTCTCTCACTGTCCCAAAAGCTCTGCTGTTCTATAGCTCAGGGAAGAAATTCCATAAAGGTTGATGATGTCAGAGATCACATTTAAAGTTTCTGACTTAACAAACTGAGAATGGCCTTAAGCTACCCAGTAAATGAAGGGGAATCCAAGACTGTCTTTATAAAATATGGGTTTCAATCAGAAGGCAAATATTTGGTTGGACTTTTTCAATGAATGCAGTGTCCACATCACTGAAAGAAAAAAAAAAAAAAAGCTTGTGGAGCATTCTAAGACCGCTTATTCAAAACATTTCACAAAGTTAAGAAGTTTTCTGAAGAACTCCAACCGCATGAAAAACCCTGACTGACTCAGCCAAAAATCTAGTTTTGAAATTCCATTTTATTTTATCATAAGCTTTTTTTTTTTCACTCCATTCAAATAACTGTCTTCATTCTTCAGGTAAATGTAAAAAGCCTAAGAGAAAGACTTTTATTTCAGAATGTCAGAGTGAGGAATCCTGCGACATTGTTCCCCAGCAAACAGCTATAAATGGTGCTAGTTATTTGTTTAAAAAATTGTTCAAAGTCTTTGAAAAGTATCCTAAAAATGAATACCACATTAAAATATTTTTTCAGGAAAACATACTAACTCTCAGCAAGAACACTGAGAGTTCCATGGCAATACAGAGACAACCCTTGCTCTCCCTCTGGACCCCCCAGCTCAGCATGCTGGCAGCTCCACTCCACTGTGTGTGGTCAAGAAATTAGGGCTCCCTTTCCCATCAGCTCCCAGTTAGGAGATATCAGGAAGAGCAGGCCACTAACCTGAACCGCATCCCCTTCAGCTCCAAGACGCAAACACTAAATTCCCAGCAAAGCAACCCAGAAATCAGGTACTCTCTCCCTTCAGTCTTATTCATAGGACAGAAGCTCCATCCCCCTCACAGCTGGCCCATAATATCAGAACCGTGATCAGATGTGCCCCAGTTTGCTTGTAGGACAAAGGTTCTGTGCCTGGGAAACAAGCTAAGAAGACCAGAGGCTGTCACCTCTGCCCAGATAATGAAGCAGAGCAATCACTCTGAGAAAAGCAGTGGCTCAGAGATTTTTCCATGAGAACAGAGGGGAAACAAGAACAGAGAGCTGCTAAGCTCTCCCCAGAGGAACAGACTTTGTTTGAAATAGAATGTGGGAAGGTTTAAGCATAAGGATACTCTCGAGGGCAATGGCAGTTTTGGTGGTAAGCAATTAAGAAGAAGCCGATGGCTCCATCAGAGCAACAAGCTAGTTTACCAGAGAGAACCAGAGAAAGAGACAGCTAAGGTGTGCCTTCTCACCATCAGAACAGACTGCAAAGACTTGCCTTAAAAAACTAATGATACAAAAGGGACTAAATTTAATCAGACTGGCATTTATATCTTAGAGTATTGGTAGAAACAACAGAGCAATCATCCAGCAACAAGCAGAGCCTAAGAGCTAGGTATGATTCCAGCAGAGGGAGATAGCTTAACAGAGGAGATCAGGGAAAGAGACAGTCCACTGGAGTCCTGCAAAACCCACTGTCAGCCCACAATGACTGTGCACTCTCCTAAGGATGTTCCTCTGAGGAATCTGCAACTACATATAGTTGGGGAAAGGGATATAATTAAAATAATCTAGTAAAGACACTGGACAAATAAATAAGCAATCTACAACAAAAACAAGCTCAAGAGAGTGGGAGAATTAGTTTCCAACATTTCTACATTACCTAAAATATCCAGTTTCCAACAATAATAAAAATTATAAAGTAGGCAAAAAAAAAGAAAAATATAACACATATACAAGGGAAAAAAAGACAACAAAAAGATGGTCCAGATATTAAGTGTATCTGGTGAAGACTTCAAAGCAACACCAAAGATTTCAATTACTGATGTGTATAGAGAATTGAAGGGGATTATGTTTAAATAATGGAATGTATGATGCCAATATGCAGTAAAATAGAGAATATCACTAAAAAAATAGAAATAATGACAAATAAAATGGAAAAAGTACAGTGACTGAGCTTTGAGCTTACATAAGTAGCTTTGAGCTTACATAAGAAAAAATCACTGGTCTTGAAGACAGAAAATAAATAGAGATTATGCAATTCAGAAAAGAAAGGAAAACAAGAATGAAAAAAAAACCTGAAGACTGTCTCAGAGAAATGTAGAACTCCATTAATCACACGAACATATGCATTAAATTATAATACCAGAAGGAGAATAGGAAGAGAATGGAGCAGAAAAACATATTACAAAAAACGTTGACTGAAAACTTCCCAAATTCAAAGAAAAACATTATCATACACTTCCAAGAAGTTTAACAAAACTCAAGTAGGATAAGCAGAAAAATGATCTCTGCATCACAACACATCATAGTACAAAAACACTGAAAGCCGAAAACAGACAGAAAGTTTTGAAGCAACAGAGAAACACAGCTCACCACATACAAGGCAACCACAATAAGATAAATAGTTGATTTCTCACCAGAAACAATGAAGGTCAGAAGACAATGTGAGGACATGCTCAGAAGGCTGAAAGAAAATCGACCAAGAATCTTATGTCCAGCAAAACATCCTTTTAAAATTTAAGGTGAAATAAAGGCATCCAGAAATTTTTTATTTTTTTATATAAATCAATTTTTTTAAATTGGAGGTTAATTACTTTACAATATTGTATTGGTTTTGCCATACATCAACATGAATCCACCACAGGTATACACGTGTTCCCCATCCTGAATCCCCCACCCTCTTCCCTCCCCGTACCATCCCTCTGGGTCATCCCAGGGCACCAGCCCCAAGCATCCAGTATTATGCATCGAACCTGGACTGGCGATTCCTTTATATGATATTATACATGTTTCAGTGCCATTCTCCCAAATCATCCCACCCTCACCCTCTCCCACAGAGTCCAAAAGACTGTTCTACACATCTGAGTCTCTTTTGCTGTCTCTCATACAGGGTTATCGTTACCATCTTTCTAAATTCCATATATATGCATTAGTATACTGTATGAGTGTTTTTCTTTCTGGCTTACTTCACTCTGTATTTTTAAAACTGAATTTGTTGCTAGCAGATTCACACTACGGGGAATACTAAAGAAAGTTCTACCCGAAAGCAAAACACATGAGACAATAATTTGAATTTCACAAAAGGAAACAGTAAACAAAGAGCACCGGAGAAGGTAATTACATGAGTATAACTGACAACAGAAATGCACGCGTCTCCTTTTTTCTCTTGGCAGATTTAAAAAACATGTAGTCACATGCATATATTTGTATAGTCGGGCCAATAATACATAGAAATATAATGTAGAGGATAATAATAGCACAAAGGAGGTAGGTGGGACCAAATCTATACCATAAGGTTGCAACTCAGATCCATAGGAGTTAATGTTAAGAACCATAGAGAATAAATAAAAAGGTTATTATAGCAAATACTAAAATACATACTGTCTTCCTTTCATTTCTAGCTTCCTTATAAAATTGCATAGAACAGCAATTATAACAGTGTATCACTGGATTTACGACATGCCGAGGCAGAATACATATAATACTGGGAGCACGGAAAACAGGGAGAAGACAGCTACACAGGAGTGATATTTCTGTATCTGGTTAAAATTAAGTCAGCATAAATCAAGTAAATTCAGAGAAGTTAGGATGTATATGTAAACCCTAGAACAATCACTAAATAAATAATTCAAAATAATATGGTGAAAAATCACTTAAGGAATTAGGATGGTATAACGCAAAATACTCCCTTAATGCAAAGGGCCTCCTGTGCTGCAGGCCGATTCTTTACTATCTGAGCCACCAGGGAAGCCCAGTACGAAATATTCTGCTAATGCAGGAGAAGGTGATACGAGAAAAACAAAAGGAGAAAAGAACATAACTCATACAGAAATTAAAACCGACATAGGAGACATAACTCCAACTGTTTAGCAACAACATGAAAGCATTGTTGCCACCCAGGCATTCAGCCGAGTCTGTCTCTTTGTGACCCAATGGACTGTAGCCCACCAAGCGCCTCTGTCCATGAAATTTTCCAGGCAAGAACGCTAGAGATTCTACCAGGTAAACCAGTTTCTACTCCAGGGCATCTTCCTGACCCAGAGATCGAATCCATGTCTCCCTCATTGGCAAGAGGATTCTTTACCATCGTGCCACTTGCGGAGCAGCATGAAAGTTTTGTCTAATCAAAATAGAAAGGATAAGACTGGATAAAGGGAAAATTTGACAGATCAATATGTTGTCTGCAGGACACACATTTTGGATTCAATGATGCATATGAATGAAACTAAAAGGATGAAAAGATATATCTGGCAAACAGCATCCTCAAGGAAGCTGCAGTGACTCTTAGAAAAAGACATGGGCAGTACAATCTTTGACATCAGTCTAAGAAATATCTTTGTAGATATGTATTCTCAGGTAAGAAAAACAAAAAGACACACATGGGACTATTATCACACAAAATAATTCTGCACAGAAAAGGAAACCATCAACAAAACAAAAAGACAACCTACCAAGCAAGAGAAGATATTTGCAAATCAAAGAGGTAAATATGCAAAATATATAAAGAAGTCATACAACTCACAATAAAAATTTGATTAAATAATGAGCACAAGAGTTGAAGAGACATTTTTTTCCCCAGAGAAGACAAACAGATTGACCACAAACATGTGAAAAGTTGCTGAACATCGCTGATCATCAGGGAAATGCAAATCAAAACCACAAGGAGCCAAACCCCCACACCTGGCGGAATGGCTACTTTGAAAAAGACAATAAAGAACAAATGCCAGCTAGAACGGAGAGCAAAGGGGACCTTGTGCCCCATTGTTGGGAGTGGAAAGCAGTGGAGTGGAGTGTAAAGCCTGTGAACAAGTGTACCGAGGTTCCTAAAAATTAAAAACAAACCTACTATATGATCCAGCAACTCCATTTCTGGGCTTCCAAAGAAAACAAAAACAGTAATTTGAAATGGTATTCACAGCCCTATGTGCAATGCAGGATTATTTACAATAGCCAAGATATGGAAGCAACCAAAGAGTGCATTAAGAAATGAATGGGCGGTAGTCATAAAAAGGAATGAAATTTTGCATCTGTGGCAACATGGGTAGACCTAGAAGGTATGCTACATGAAATTAGTCAGACAGGGAAAAACAAACACTGTATTATTTCACTTACAGGTGGAATCTGAAAAAAGAGACAAATGAACAAACATAACAAAAAAGAAACAAAGTCAAAAGTACACACAGGTGGTTGCCAGAGAGAAGGCAGGTAGGGGGATGGGTGAATTAGGTGAGGGAAATTAAGAGGTACACGCTTCCAGTTACAAAATAAATGGGCCATAGGATGAAATGTATGGTGAGGAAATGTAACAATAATGTGATATTGCATGGTGACGAAGGAGATCAAAAGGTACAAACTTCCAGTGATAAGATAAATAAGTTCTATGGATATAACGTATCATAACAGGATTTATTAGCACTGGTATAGGATATATGTGAAAGCCCTTACAAGAGAAAATCCTAAAAGTTTTATCATAGCAAAAGTGTTTTTTCTAGTTTAATTTTGTATTTGTATGAGACAATGGATGTACACCTAAATTACTGTGGTAATTCAGGATGTATATAAGTATGTAACTTAAATCCTTATGCCATATACTTTAAACTAATACAATGCTGTATCTCAGTTACATCATATTAAAATAAGTAGAGTCTGAATAGACATTTCTATGAAGAAATCGTGAATAAAAACATCAAAAAGTGCTTGACATTAGTATCAGGAAAATGCAAATAAACCACAATGAGATACCACTTCATAACCACTAGAATCAGTTCAGTTCAGTCACTCAGTCGTGTCCGACTCTGTGACCCCATGGACCGCAGAATGGTTAGTATAAAAAAGATGGGTGATAAAAGGCATTAGCAAAGATGTGGAGAACCAAGAACCCCCATCCACTTCTGGTGAGAATGTAAAATGGCATCAGCAACACTGGAAAACCGCCTGACAATTCCTTACAAGGTGAAACACGGAGTTACCAAATGATCCAGCAATTCCAGTGCTAAAGGCAATCTTCCTGTTCACAGGTGTGTGCCGGTATCCCCAGTGCTTCAGAAGTTCGGCTTTACGAAAGACCTCCATTAGCACCCGCTTCACTAACTGAAAGAAATCCCAAGGAGATTTTGGCTTTTAAGGGGACTATCTGGAAAATGAAAATAGCACTCGGCTTTCGTTTTGCATTGCCTGTTATAAAACCAGCGTGCACCCCGCAGCAGCCCCTTCGCCAGGAATTACACAGCATCTCGGCATCAAGCCGCCATAGCTCGGAACTGCCTCTGAGCTTCTGTGCTTTAACTCAATCTGTTTTGTGCCTCTAATAGCAAGATGTGTCCTAAGCTAATCATTTCTTTGCTTTATGCCATTCCAGCATATGAAAGGTTTCATAGGAACACTCTTCTTTCAGACAATCAGGAGAGCCTGCAGTTGCAAACTTACCTACTTGCAAATATCTATTTGTGAGCCCCAAATTAAAACTTGTGGCGCTTTGGTGGTAATTCATGGGCATGTACAGAGTGCCAAAAAATGTGCCACCTGCCACACATGTTCTCAGCTGAGATTTAACAAGGCAACATTACCTTATGCCTCTAACGCTGGAAACAAGGGTTCTTTTCATGGTCTATTCAGTTTCACATTCCTTTTTGTGTGTGTGTGCTTTTTGTTGGTGATTTCATTGCTTCAAATGACCCCCAAGGGTAATGTTGAAGGGCTGGATAGTGTTCTCAAGCACAGGAAGGCTGAGAGCGCATTATAGAGAAAATACAAGTGTTAGACCAGCTTCATTCACGCATCAGTTATAGTGATGTTTGCTGTATGAGTTTGGTGTTAATCCATCAACAATATTGTACATCCAGAATAAGGAAGAAAAAATTCACTGATCCATATGTGAGATCACTCCAGAAACTGGTAAATTAATATCTGTAGTGCATGATGAAGCGGCGGAAAAGCAGGAAAAGTGACTAAATGTGTGGACTCATAAGATAACCACCAATGGAAAAAATACAATGGCCTGCATTATTGTAAGGTTAAACTGTGGAAAATTCTGAAAGAGATGGGAATACCAGACCTCCGAAACCTGCCTCTTGAGAAATCTGTATGCAGGCCAAGAAGCAACAGTTAGAACTGGACATGGAACAACAGACTGGTTCCAAATAGGAAAAGAAGTACATCAAGGCTGTATATTATCACCCCATTTATTTAACTTATATCCAGAGTACATCATGAGAAACGCTGGACTGGAAGAAACACAAGCTGGAATCAAGATTGCCGGGAGAAATATCAATAAC